>CM059299.1:952500-1082500 GCA_030340665.1 Neosalanx taihuensis | reverse complement strand
ACCGTACAAAATGTATTGTTCAAATAAAATGTTTAAAAAGTTGAACATGCAAGAGGTTAGTTGGTCTGCGAACGCACCGGCGATCCGGTGAGTGTTTCCTTCCACCTGACAGGAAGACACAAGGTCACTTCCTGTGTCTTTGTGGGTGCAGATGCCTCTATGCAGCCCCCCGCAGACAGACAGGTGGTACTGGTAGGGGGCGCTCACAACCTTGAAGTCCTGACCGGACAGGGAGCTCAGGTCAAACACGAAGCCACTCCTGGGGTCCCTGACCTTGCAGTCATCACCTGGGACACACACACACACACACACACACGCACACACACACACACACGTGAGCTTGGCATCTGAAACATTTAGGGGGAATACCCCACATCAACGACAACAACAAATCAATAGCCGTAATGGATTCAGGAGTCAGCTGAGTGGTTAGGGCATCGGGCTGGTGATCAGAAGGTTGCCAGTTTGATTCCCGGCTGAAGCAACGTGACATTGTGTCCTTAGGCAAGACACTTCACCCTACTTGTCTCAGGGGGGAATGTCCCTGTACTTGCTGTAAGCCACTCTGGATAAGAGTGTCTGATAAATGAATAAATGTAAAAGGATCAACGCACCCTGAGTCTTCCTGAGAGGACAAGCCTCCGAGGTCCTCCACACAAACACGTACTCGCAGCCGTCCAGCCGGTCAAACACAGGAGACCCCTGCCCGGAGGAGGAGGGGGGGGCACACAGTTACTCCTAAATACTCTCCTGGGATTGTACTAAACCAGAAGACATTGGAGGTACTCTGATAATGCTAATCTGCTAATGCTAATCTGATTCTGAGAAGAAGGTTCTGAAATAGTGTGCAACTCAAAACAACCTTTCGGTTCAAAAGGGAGCTGTCTATTAACCCTTTATTATTATTACTTATTACTTTAATTACTTATTATTACCCATATACTCTATACTTTTTATAGTTTGGTACTCTTTATAGTTTGTATATATCCCTATCCATGTATAGCTATTGCCTACTTTTTATTTTTAATCTTTATTTAAGGCTTTATTAGTCTTTAAATCTTTAGGTTCTTTGTTTGCTTCATCCTGTCAAATGTAATTCTGTGTTTGTGTATCTTGCATGGCGAATGAAAACTAATTCTGATAGTATTGCGTTAACGGTGTGTGTGTTACAGCGTGGCATACTACACGCTGGCTAGTAGCATGTGTGTGTGTGTGTGTGTGTGTGCCTCACCGGGTGGTCGTCACACTGGAACAGGATGCGTGTGGAGTAGCGCTCCAGCTCACCACACCTGTCTCCGTTCAGGTAGACGATGCTGACCGAGCCGTCGGACGCCACCTGGGGGCTGGACTGGATGTAGCCCAGGTTCACCCCCAACCCCCCCATAGACCCGCACGCCCCCAGCGGGCCCACTGGAGAGGAGAATTAAAAAACACATGGAGGGAGGGCGGGGTCACTGATAGAAGCATTTCAATCTTTGGAAGTTAGTTCAAAAAGACATTAATCATGTGGATGTATGAGTGAGTGTGAGAGAAACAGAGAGAAAATGTTCAGCTGAATGAGCTTATAGCTCTGCCCTAGGCACTTATTCACAATGTGAGAGAGAGAGAGAGAGAGAGGTAGAGAGAGGTAGAGAGAGAGAGAGAAAGAGAGAGAGACAGAGAGAGAGAGAGGTAAAGCGCTGCAGTTCACCTGGGCATCCATGTACAGAGGGTAAGGGTTTGCAGACGTTGATGTAGAGCGAGCGCTTGCTGGCCTGCTTCGACGTGTCGATGGCGGTCCAGGGGCTGTCGTCAGCGCCGCGGCTCAGCGGGCTCAGGTCGTACTCGTTACCGTGGGGATCTGAAGTTCAACCGCAACTTCTCATGTCATTGTGTGGCATTTTTGTGTGTTGTCATGTGAGATGTGGTTACTTTAAATTTTGGGGCTTGTAAATACAGAATATTCTTTGAAAATGTCAGTGTACTCATTCATGTGGAAATGTCAACTATGGTGTAACTATAGGCCACAATTAGCCACAAGTGACAATAAGCTATAATGACAAGTAGTTTATTTAAAATCTATAGATTCTGCTATCTATAGGGAGTCGGATGGCTGAGCGGTTAGGGTATCGGGCTAGTAATCAGAATGTTTCCGGTTCGATTCCCGGCTGTGCCAACTGACGTAGTGTCCTTGCCACAGGGAGAATGTCCCTGCACTTGCTGTAAGTCGCTCTGGATAAGTGCATCTGTTAAATGACTAAATGTGATTTCTATATAATCAACTGTTGCACTGACTGGTTAGTCATAAATATCTCCCCCTGGAGGTGAGACTGGATAGGGGTGAGGAGGGTGAGGGGTCTTACCGGTCACCTGGCAGTCCACGGGGGCCGGGACACACACCAGGGCGGTGTGGAACTGGAAGAAGACGTCGTGAGTGGTGCGAGCGGACGAGCCCATCTCCTCCTTCACCAGCTCCAGGTGGCCGGGGTGGTCTTCAGGGTCACACACGAAGCTCACGGTGAAGGTGTCCCTCGAACCTGGGGGGGGGGGGGTGTACGAAAGAAATGGGGGAGCATAATTGGAGAGGGAGAAAAGAGGGGGGGGGGTGTAAGGGAAGGTAGGGAAGGAGGCAGTGGGGGGAGGATGGAAAGGAAGGGGGGAGGATAGAGAGATGAGAGAGACAAGGTGGCAGAGAGGAGCGTGAGAAGGAAAGGAAGAGTGATCAGACGTGGGTTTACTGACGCCCAGGTGTGTGTGAGGCCTACCTGGCCCAGGTGTGTGTGAGGCGTACCTGGCCCAGGTGTGTGTGAGGCCTACCTGGCCCAGGTGTGTGTGAGGCCTACCTGCCCAGGTGTGTGTGAGGCCTACCTGGCCCAGGTGTGTGTGAGGCCTACCTGGCCCAGGTGTGTGTGAGGCGTACCTGGCCCAGGTGTGTGTGAGGCCTACCTGGCCCAGGTGTGTGTGAGGCGTACCTGGCCCAGGTGTGTGTGAGGCCTACCTGCCCAGGTGTGTGTGAGGCCTACCTGGCCCAGGTGTGTGTGAGGCCTACCTGGCCCAGGTGTGTGTGAGGCCTACCTGGCCCAGGTGTGTGTGAGGCCTACCTGTGGGCTTGTCCAGCTCGCCCTTGTAGGTGAGGGTGAGCAGATTGTCGGTGGAGTACTTGAGGGTCCTCTCCACCCCCACGGGGCTGATGGCCTGGCCGTCCTCCAGCTCGCACCCCGCCACGGGCTTCCCCCCCGCCACGCCACACTCGGACGCCGCCTCACAGATGTTCACCTGTACGTACGCACGCACACACGCGCGCACACACACACGCACACACGCGCACACGCGCACACACACACGCGCGCACACACACACACGCACACGCACACACACAGGGTTGTAAGACATCTGAACCACGTAGGGTGTTTGTGTTCACGGGTAAGAATCAGGGAGTCAGTGATTGTGAATGTGTTTGTGCATCAACATGTGTGTGTGTGTGTGTGTGCTAGGGCAGCTCACCAGGAACACCTTGCCGTTGCCCTCAGCCCTGTAGCCAGTCTTGGACGCCAGCGGCAGCAGGTTGAACTCAAACCCAGAGATGGGGTCGATCACCGAGCAGGTCTGTTGGACACACAAAGGAGAATATTTCCCCGTGCAGAAACTCTCTAGTGTTGCTGTTTTATTGTTTGTGTCCCACAGGTAGACTACTGTCCATCAGACTCACCTTCAATTAGCAATTTGTTTGGCTAAAAGCTCTTATAGCTCTTCTCTTGGCACTTATAGGTTCTCATGATGTATGTTTCATAATCTATTAGCCTGCTATGTTGGGGTCTATAAAGTTTGTATGCTCAGTGACCGATGCTCTTTTGTAAAGCTCTCTCTTGTGAGTCGCTCTGGATAGAAGCGTCTGCTCGGCCCGGTCCACTCACGTTGCTAGCGTTGCTGGTGGTTCTGATGGCGCAGGCCGCCCGGGTCTCCCACATGAAGTTGGCGGTGCAGTTCTGCTCCGTGAGGAAGCGCGGGCCGGACGACACGGAGCCACGCGAGCACGCCAGGTGGAGGCGTGTGGTGTAGCTGAGCTGGAGGCCGCCCGCGTCGCACACCGAGCCGTCTGTGTACTCCAGCAGCAGGCGGTCACGACTCTCGATGACGGGCCCACGCTTGGCCACGCCCATGTTGCTGACGGCGACCGTCTCTGTGAGGGTGACCTGAGGGAGGAAGAGGGGGAGGGGGGGGTTGAAAGACAGAGAGCGAGAGAGAGAGAGAGAGAGAGACAGAGAGAGAGGGGGAGGGAGAGAGAGAAAGAGAGAGAAAGAGAGAGAAAGAGAGAGAGAAAGAGAGAGAGAGAGAGAGGGAGGGAGGGAGAGAGAGAGAGAAAGAGAGAGAAAGAGAGAGAAAGAGAGAGAGAAAGAGAGAGGGAGAGAGAGAGAGAGAGAGAGAGAGAGAGAGAGAGAGAGGGGGGGGGGGAGAGAGAGAGAGACAGCACGGGAAAAAGAGAGACGAGACGGCGTGAGAACCAGCACAACATAGACCAAATAAACAGTGTTTTGGGTTCCCTCCACTCCCCACCCCCCACCCCCCCAGGGGCGCAGCAGGCCTCACCTCCCGGGGCTCGTACTTCATCTGGCACACAGACGCCTGGCGGTCACAGCCGGCCACGGGGCTGAGGGGACGACACACGTTGATGTAGTACTTCCTGAGGTTGCCGGGGTCAGACAGATCCATGACCTGCCAGTTCCTGTTGGTGCTGGACCTGGAGAGACTGGAAGAGGGGGGAGGGGAGGAGGGGGGGAGGGAGGAGAGGAGGAGGTTCAGTGGGGATGACCTAGAGGGAAAGAGAGACGAAGACAGACGGAGAGACGGAGAAAGAAAGCAAGAGATAGAGACAGAGAGAGATATACAGACAGACAGAGAGGCAGGCAGACAGACAGACAGACAGGCAGACAGACAGACTGTACCACAGACCTGGACAGGTCATACTGCTCCTGGGTGTTGGGGTCGGTCACCACACACTCCTGAGGTCTCTCTGGACAGGCGTACGATGTGTACCACCGAAAGTTGTAGGTGTACTTGTCCTCTACCTGTAGGTGCACACACACACACACACACAAATCCTCTTTTAGGAGGTGTCTCTTAGATCATTGTTATCATTGATAATAACCCATTCAGTAGAGCCAAGTGTGGCTAAAACATCTAAAACAGTCAGGACAGCGGCCCCTGAGGGCCAGGGTTGGACCCCCCCCTGGTCTGGGCCCCTGGTTGTGGTCGTTACCTGGAACTCTGGCTTGCCCAGGCCGGCGTCCCGGTCGCAGAGGAAGGAGATGAGGGTGGAGCGCAGCGTGTGCTGCTTGTTGTTGTACTGGGAGCCGTTAGCATAGGTCAGCTGGATCAGACCGTCGTAGTATGACAGACGAGAGTTGAACTCTCCCAGACTCCAGGAGCTCGATTCACTGGGGAGGAGAGGGAGGAGGAGGAGGAGGAGGAGGAGGAGGAGGAGGAGAAGGAGAGGGAGGGGAGCACTTTAGAAGAACTGCCAACAAGCCATGTGCCAACCTGTCTGCCTGCCTGTCTGCCTGCCTGCCTGTCTGTCTGTCTGCATACCTCTGGTCCACCTGGCAGGCTCCAGCCTTGTCCGGACACTTGGCTGCGGTCACTTGGCCGCACACGTTGATGAGGTACTTATAGTCTCCGCTGGACATGTTGTAGAAGCTGCCTGGGGGCCGGCGCAGAGGGGTCAGGTCAAAGGAGATCCCTGGAGAGTGAGGGGAGAGGATGAGAGACTGGATACATCGGCAGCACCGCTGGTTCAGTGGCAGGATTCTTGCCAATCTTGTGCCAAAGACCTGGGTTTGAATCCCGGCCAATGCAGTGAACTTGTGTGCGCCTGTGACATTCCCCCACTGTGGGACTAGTAAGGGACCATCTCTTTCTTCTATCATGCGGTAGAACCGGTGCTCTAAGATTGTGAGGTGATATGTGTGTGTGTGTGTGTTTGCGTGCGTGACTGACCAGCTTGGGGGTCCTCCACCTTGCAGTTGTCTCCCTCCGCCCGGGCGAGCACGCAGGCCGCTGCAGTGTACCACTCAAACTCGTACACGCAGCCATCGCTGGACACGCTCCTCAGGATGGGGGCGCTCTCCAGGTCCCCTGGACACAAACACAGACCCCTCCAGTCACAAAGCCATCCTCAAGAGGCCAACCATCTGGCCAGAAACGCCCCCTTTCACTTCGAAAGTTCTACTGTCTTCTTTTTCTACACCCCCTCCTCCTCCTCCCTCCCCCCCTCCTCCTCCTCCCTCCCCCGTCCTCCCCCTCCTGCTCCTCCCCCCCCCCCCCCCCCCTCACCTGGTTTACACTTGAGTGTCATGATGGTACTGATCCTCGTGTTCTTCCTGCACTCGTCCCCATCAGTGTACATCAGCCTGAGGTCACTTCCCTCCGTCTTCTTGGGGGAGGACAGGAACTTCCCCAGGCTCACTGCAGTCTTGTCTTTACCTGGAGGACCACAGTGACAGCTGGTCACACCCCAACAACATGAACAACAGTGTGACTCTGACCCATCAGACCAGAACCAGGGTATACCAGCAGTACCAGCAGGAATACCAGTAGCAGGTAACAATAGTAGACTAGTAGAAGGTAACAGTAACATGTAATAGTAGCAGTAACAGTAACAGTAGCAGTAACAGTAACATGTAATAGTAGCAGTAACAGTAGCAGTAGCAGTAGCAGTAGCAGTAGCAGTAACAGTAGCAGTAGCAGTAGCAGTAGCAGTAGCAGTAACAGTAACGGTAACGGTAGCAGTAGCAGTAGCAGTAGCAGTAGCAGTAGCAGTAACATTAGCAGTAGCAGTAGCAGTAGCAGTAACAGTAGCAGTAACAGTAGCAGTAACAGTAGCAGTAACAGTAGCAGTAGCAGTAGCAGTAGCAGTAACAGTAGCAGTAACAGTAGCAGTAGCAGTAGCAGTAGCAGTAACAGTAGCAGTAACAGTAGCAGTAACAGTAGCAGTAACAGTAGCAGTAACAGTAGCAGTAGCAGTATCATTAGCAGTAGCAGTAGCAGTAGCAGTAGCAGTAGCAGTAGCAGTAACAGTAACGGTAACGGTAGCAGTAGCAGTAGCAGTAACAGTAGCAGTAACATTAGCAGTAGCAGTAGCAGTAGCAGTAGCAGTAACATTAGCAGTAGCAGTAGCAGTAGCAGTAACAGTAGCAGTAACAGTAGCAGTAACAGTAGCAGTAGCAGTAGCAGTAACAGGAGCTCTAGCTGTCGTACCTTTGGCGCAGATGGCAGCGTCCTCGGGGCAGCCCAGTGCCGCCCCCTGCTGGAGGAGCTTGTGACACACGTTGACGTAGAAGCGGCGGGGGTCGGACTCTGGGGCGTTGGCGTCCAGGGCCTCCCAGTTCTGAGCCGACTCCAACTCTGGAGGAGAGGAGGTCAGAGAGCAGGGAGGGGTCAGTAGCTGGAGGAGAGAGAGAGGAGAGAGCAGGGAAGGAGTAGTGGAGAGGGGAGAAGAGGGAGGAGAGTGAGAGAGGAGGGGAAAGGAGAGAAGGGCTCTGTCCTACCAGGGTAGCGTGTCAGAGGTGAAAGGTCATAGTGCTTCTTGCTGTCTGTGACCCTACAGAGCAGGTCCTCCTTCTCCTTGACACAGGCGTAGGCCGTCTGCCAGTTAAAGTAGTAGGTGCAGTCAGTCTCCCCGGCAAACACTGGGGAGCCCCTCCACGAGTTCCCTGGAGGAGGAGGGGGAGGAGGGGAGGGAGGGAGACGTCAGTCCATTTCGATATTCTTTTTAATTTGAACTTGCATTCGAGTGTCATGGCTGACTTCACAACCCCTACAGTTGAATCATTTTTTGAATATTTCCCTGCTGTTGGCGGAGGTCGGATTCTGAAGCATCTAAAACATCCCTGATTGGAGGGTTGCAGAATGCGTGCACAAATGGGAAGGATGAAAGAGCCTCCTGATTGGTCAGGGTGAGCTCACCTGCCGTCTGATTGCACTGGAAGTTGATGATGGTCATCCTCTGGAAACCAGAACTGCAGCGACTACCATCAGGATAGATCAGGGTCAGGTCCCCATCTGAGTACCTGGAGGAGGAAGGGGGAGGAAGTGGGGAGAGAGGGGGGAGAAAGGGGGAGTGAGGAGAGGTGAGAGAGTGGGTGAGGAGAGGACAGAGGAATGAGGAGAGGTGGGTCGAGGAAAGGAGAAGAGATGGAGGGGAGGAGGAGGATCATGTGCAACAATAAAGAAGAAGGGGAACGAGGAAGAACGAGGAGAAGATAAGAAGAACAAAATTAGAGGGGGATGAGCAGAGAGAGACACGAGCCAATATCAGAAGAGAGAGAGAGAGAGAGAGAGAGAGAGGGAGAGAGAGGGAGAGGGAGAGAGAGAGAGAGAGGGAGAGAGAGGGAGAGAGAGGGAGAGAGAGAGAGCAGAAGGGAGCGATAGAGAGCTCTCTTTCCCCTCCCACCTGAGGGTCTGGTTCTGGTAGCGCCCGGCTATCTTGGTGACGTCTCCAGACTCCTTCACCTGACAGGAGGACACGTAGTGCTTGTCGTCCCCACATTCCCCCGCCCGCGTCTCACCGCACACGTTCAGGTAGTACACATAGCTGTCCTTCCCATCGGGGCTCTTAGCATCCGCGTAGTACGGCGCGTCTTGAGCTACACACACACACACACACACACGACACACAATACACACACACACGACACACAATACACACACACACGAGACACACACACCTCACTACATTTGAGTTGTGAGTTAACAAATAACTTTTCGAAGAGGAACCAGTGTCATGGGAGTAATGTTGAAAGGCTCACATGATATAACTTCCTTTTTGCAAAATTATTTTACAACACGTGTCTTCCTGTGTGTCTCAGTGATGACAGAACCACTCACATGTAACCATGTGGCTGTGTCATGTATTTATGTGTGTGTGTGTGTGTTTCACTGCAGGCAGCGTGGTCGTACCGCTGAGTGTGAGATGCGTGAGGTCGATGGAAATGTCGTGCTGTGCGTTGGTCAGCTTGCAGTTCTTGCTCTCCAGGTAGTCACGGTGACAGGCGTACTCCGTCACCCACTCCACCTCGTAGCGACAGTTAGTCTTGGCTGTCATCCTGGGATCGCTGCCCTGGAGGGACACAAACACAGGAGGAGTCCTGAGGCTGGCCAACCATCCAGAGACACTAGAACAGGGGCAGAACAGGGGCTGGGAACCCTGGTCCTCAAGAGCCACTGTCCTAAAGGACCAGGGTTCCCTCCCCCTGCTCTAGAACGTCGTCTCGGTTTGAGTGGTCGTCTGACTTCGTATTTTGAAATCCCCCAGGGTGGGCGTGCCGGTGAGAGGGGCGTGGCCTTACCTCCTGTCTGCGGGAGGGACAGACCAAGGTGATGGTGACGGCGGGGGTGTGGCCGTTGCAGAAGTCTGGCGAGCTGTCGGGGCTGCCCTCGTACCGCAACCTCAGCCTGGGAGGAGAGAGGAGACAGAGGAGAGAGAGAAAGAGAGACAGAGAGAGAGAGACAGAGAGATACAGAGAGAGAGAGAGAAAATTACAGAAAAATGAGAGAGAAGGAGAGAAAGAGGTCAATAAAGAATAAGAAGAAGAGAGCGATGAGGAGAGATTACACAGAAAAACAGAAAGAGACAGAGAGAGAGACAGAGACAGAGAGAGACAGAGACAGAGAGAGAGAGAGACAGAGACAGAGAGAGAGAGACAGAGAGAGAGACAGAGAGAGAGAGAGAGAGAGAGAGAGAGAGAGAGAGAGAGAGAGAGAGAGAGGGGCTCAGGCAGAGCGTCCAGCTACACCACAGAACAATCGGTTCACGGTTCCGATTCGGTTCACGGTTCGTTCAACGGTTCACTCAGCCATTAGCCCTGAGGTCGCTAGCAGCTAGCATCGTCCGTGGAGACGTTAGCGATTCGCTCGGCTTTACCTGTCGTTGGAAAGCAGCTCCAGCTGGTGGGTGGGAAGGCCCATGCCGAAGGAGCCCTGACTGGAGGTCAGACAGGCTGCAGAGCCTTCAGGACAGGGGCTCTCTGGACGGTCTGGGGGGGGCGGGACAGGAAACAGTTAAGCAAGTCAGTGTAGGCCACAGGTGTCAAGATCCAGTCCTGGAGGGCCGCTCTCCTGAAGGTTTTAGATGTTTCCCTGCTCACAGGGAACATCTAGAACCTTCAGGACAGCGGCCCTCGAGGACTGGAGTTTGACATCCCTGGTGTCGACCCTCCTTCGTCCAGCTGTTCCATAGTAGAAAAGGTATCAGAGGTCATCTGGACACCGGTCAAACTGAAGAGGTTTCGGCACCCTTCCCTGAGGGTGGGGCTTAAGCGGCACAGAGTAACAGAAATATCCCAGTTCTCAGACCGTTTCCTCTGACTGAGATTTGCTCCTGATTGGGTGTCGAATTGTCTCGATTTTGAAAAAGTGCGTCCAGATGCCAGTTCCCCATGTGGCCCTCGACTCACTCAGGCTCCTGCAGATGTTGATGTAGAAGTCCACCTCGTCGTCTGAGTCGTCCACCAGGTAGCCGTCCGACAGCTTGATCAGAGGGGTCAGGTCATGCTTCTTACCGTCTGAATCAAACGCGTAGCAGGGGACCTGGACAGGGAAGACTGCACATCAGTGTCCTTCTGTGTGTGTGTGTGTGTGTGTGTGTGTGTGGTTTGTGTGCATGTGTGTGGTGTGTGCGTGCGTGTGCGTGCGTGCTGTGTGTGTGTACTGTGTGTGTGTGTGTGCATGTGTGTGTGTGTGTGGTGTGTGGTGTGTGTGCGTGCGTGCTGTGTGTGCGTGCGTGCTGTGTGTGTGTGCTGTGTGTGTGTGTGTGTGCTGTGTGTGTGTGTGCGTGCGTGTGTGGTGTGTGTGTGTTGTGTGTGGTGTGTGTTGTGTGCGTGTGTGGTGTGTGTGCGTGTGTGTGGTTAAGGCCACATGCTTCTAGTTCTGTCTGTCTGGTTGGGGATCATCGTCTGTTCCTCCCCTCATTCTCACGAATACATTTAGCTGTTCGTCTGTGATTGGCTACTCAACTTCAGTGATCAATGACACGCAACTTCTCCCAACCAATCAGCTGTCCCGTATCTATTTTAACTCCAAATCTTTGTGTAATGCCACTGGAAAAGTAAATTCTGTGTTCGTATATCTTGCATAGCAAATACAATGTTGATTTGATTTGATCCACCAACACCCCACACCCCCTTCCAGGACCCCACTGCACTCTGACACTTTAGCAAACAACACCTTGATTTTTAGTCCTATATGTGTTCTATGTTTGCTCTTCTCTGCCACAGTGAATTGTATGTTTGTAAATCTTGCATAGCAAATAAAATAATGCTAATGCAGCCTTAAAGTTTTTAATCTTTTTGAAGCTAATTGGAAGGCAATGGAAGGTCTCATGACATAGTATTGATCTGTAGTGTTTCATTTTCCAGTGAGACCTACAGAAGTTGCAGAGAAATCCTGTGAGTCACTGTCAGCTTTTTCAACCTGACTGAGCTGCTCAGAAACAGCTTTCCACACACACGGCCTTCTGTGGCTTTACAGACACACACGCACGCACACACACACACACACACACACACACATTCACACACACACACACACAGATCATTTGTACCAACCTCTTTATGTGGTTTGAACTTGTCCTTGTTACAGGCAGTAAACGTCCTCCATTCAAAGTAGTGGACACACTGGGACACAGCGACAAACTCCGGTGTCCCCTGGAGGGAAGACACACACACACACACACTTTTTTAAACGCATTGTGTCAATATTCAGAGGACATTTACAATAAGCATTTTCAACCCATTGTCAACTGACTTAAAAAAGCTTGTTACGAGGCCTGTTACATTACATATACATTTTGCCTTAAGGACACAATGTAATGTTGGCACAGCCGGGGTTGGAACCAGGAACCTTTTGACTCCTTTACCGCTCAGCCACCTGACTTCCTGCTCCATACTAGTGCTCAGGTACAGCGTGTGTACGTACACACTCCCACCTTGTTTACACACACAGGGCAGAACGATCCGACTGTGTGCTCAGCTGGTGAAATGCTGACGACAGAAAACCCTCTTTCCTCCTCCTCGTCCCCCCTCCCCTGCTCGCTCGCCCACTGTGCATGAGCTCAACACTCACAAGGAGCAAGTGAACTGTTCTGTGTCTGTGGTTAGACCTGTTCTGCAGACGTCCCCTCGTCTTAGCAGGAAACAGGCTGTTCCCGTTACGGGGGGCGGGGGGGCGTGGATGGAAGATGCAGGTGGTGGGAAGGAGGGAGAGGGGGAGGGAGAGGGGGGGAGAGGGGGAGGAAGGGAGGAGAGGGGGAGGAAGGGAGGGAGGGAGGAGAGGGGGAGGGAGAGGGGGGGAGAGGGGGAGGAAGGGAGGGAGGGAGGAGAGGGGGAGGGAGAGGAGCGTGGTCTCACCATGGTCTTGCTGCACAGGAAGCTGATGCTGCTCTGGATGACGCTGCTGTCGCCGGGGCAACGCTGCGTGCTGTTGAAGTCCACCACGCTGGTGCCTGTCACACTCCGAAGAGACAACTCACCTGGACGCACACAGACACACACAGACAGACAAGCAGGCACACACAGACAGGCACACACACACAGACAGGCACACACACAGACAGACAGGCAGGCACACACACAGGCACACATACAGACAGACAGGCAGGCACACACACAGACAGACAGGCACACACACAGGCACACAGACAGGCACACACACAGGCACACAGACAGGCACACACACAGACAGGCACACACACAGACAGACAGGCAGGCACACACAGGCACACAGACAGACAGGCACACAGACAGGCACACACACAGACAGACACACACACAGGCAGGCACACACACAGACAGGCACACACACAGACATACAGATAGGCACACACACACAGACACACAAAGTAAGGCATACAGGCAAACCCATTTTTATCTTCCCAGACGTGTTCAGTCCCACGACCAGAGACTCCAACATGACCCAGCGACGAAGCCCTCTGATCCATCCTGAAGCTAACATGCTTAAAGCTAACATGCTCCCTCAAAGAGCTCTGAGGTGATTCATGGTCCAGCTCTCTGGGGTCACACTGATAAACTGTCCTCCATGGGGTCAGAGGGGAATACTGGGTCATGGTGGGGGGGGATATGACGTTGTTTTGGCTAGAAGGTCAAAAAGGGTTGGCAAGGCAGGCTGTTTGTCTGCCAGGCTTGTTTGTTGTGTGTGTGTGTGTGTGTGTGTGTGTGTGTGTGTGTGTGTGTGTGTGTGTGTGTGTGTGTGTGTGTGTGTGTGTGTGTGTGTGTGTGTGTGTGCTAGCAAGGGAGATTTGCAGACATATGTCCTGTAGCTTGTCTCTATCTGCCTTCTCAGTATCCGTTAAGTTCCTCTCCTTGGCACACAGTAAAGCCCTCTCCCCGGGACACTAGCACAGTAAAAGCTGTTCACAGTCCACATGACAGGTGAGCTGATAAGAGAGTTCAGACAGGGAGCAGCAACCTTCTGACTGCTAGAGCAATTCCCTACCCACTCAGCTTCACCTGACTCTCAGTCTGACGTGCTAACTTGCTAATTGCAGCCATTTTGCAGCTCCAAATGTCTTTGACTGATCCTGCCACAGCTACTATACTACCTGAAGAGGCTTTGTTGAGCTTTTGGTCGTGAGGCACCTATGTCGCTCTGGATAAGAGCGTCTGCTAAATGCCGGGGCGTCAGATGGCTCAATGGTTAAGGTGTTGGCCTCATGATCGGAAGGTTGTGAGATCGATCCCCGGCTGTGGCTATATGATGTTGTGTCCTTGGGCAAGGCACTTCACCCTACTTGCCTCAGGGAGAATGTCCCTGTACTTACTGTAAGTCGCTTTGGATAAAAGCGTCTGATAAATGACTCAATGTAGGCAGCTTCAGCCAGACCCAGTCTGGTCTCTCCCCTTCATGAGGACCGGGGTCTCTCCCTCTCTCCCTCCTCCCTGTGTGATAACAGTGCAGACAAGCTGCCAATGACCCAGTAACACCATTCTGCTTAACAATGTCCCTGGACAGGACAGGACAGCAGCTTGTGTTCTACTGAGCTTAATTAACCGCATGCTGGGCGCCTGAGGAATTCAGAGAGCTTTCTGGAATTGAGGAAGTGAATGGTTAAACCGGGTTTGGCTCCAGTCCTGTCCCATGAATAAGACGTTGTTCCCTATTTCCTTCATTTACATTCAGTCATTTAACAGACACTCTTAACCAGAGCGACTTAAAGCAAGTACAGGAGTATTCCCCCCTGAGGCAAGTAGGGTGAAGTGTTGACACGGCCGTAGTTTGAACCGTGTACCTTCTGATTACCAGCCCGCCACCCTAAACAGTTGCACCACATGACTCCCACATGACTACGTATTTATTTGGTTGAGGCGTAATCTGTCGTCAGGGGTTAGGAAGACTAAAGGGTTTAAAGATTGCATGGTCATGTGAGACAGTCGAGTTCATCCACCTTTGATCCCTTCTAATGATCTTCGAAGCCATTCAGAAGGAGGGTAAAAACAGCACCTCTCTCCATCTTCTATTCTCTGTTCCGTTCGCCAGCTCTGTTGTCTAAAAGAACCAGTTACCGATTGGAGATGGCAGCATGAGAGCGGTAGCAGCTTGCCACACCTCACTGTCCCCCATAGACAGCAAGGTGCCACGACCAGGCTGTCCCATGTAATCCGATGAAACGTAGCCGCCATTAGCGGTAATGAGGGGCTTGAGGCTTGGACGCAGGTATGGAGGGAGGGAGGGCCCTGGAGGAGAGGACTAGGGACTGGAGAGGTGACTCTGGGGTCTGGGCAGGGCCTGGTCTCTTCTGGGTAGAGAGCTGAGCTCTTACTGGAGGGATCTTCACTGGGCCAGACTGCTCAACAGACTGCTCACTCTGAACTCACATGATCAGCTGATGTCACTGGCTGGCTGAGCGTGACCAGACATTTGTCACAGCGCTAAGAGTTCCCCTGACCCCTTGCTCCAGCCGTGTTGTTAGAGCCATGTTCCGAAATAACTCCTGACACCTACTCCTGTCTCTGTTCACCCTTAAGGCTCCACAGGCCGCTGCGCAGAGACCACCAGCGCTAGCTACAGGCTAGGCCCATCTCTAGCTACAGGCTAGGCCCATCTCTAGCTACAGGCTAGGCCCATCTCTAGCTACAGGCTAGGCCCATCTCTAGCTACAGGCTAGGCCTATCTCTAGCTACAGGCTAGGCCTATCTCTAGCTACAGGCTAGGCCCATCTCTAGCTACAGGCTAGGCCCATCTCTAGCTACAGGCTAAGCCCATCTCTAGCTACAGGTTAGGCTCATCTCTAGCTACAGGTTAGGCCCATCTCTAGCAGCTCCAACGAAAAAGTCGAAGGAGCCAGTTGGCCTTTTCAACCCAGTTATTCTATCATAGCTGCCTCGCTCTCTTTCCAGTCACACAACCATGTCAACAGGCCATGCCTTTACAGCGGCCTCGTCACGACTAAAAAACAGTCCCGTCGCCAAGACTCATTTTGTGTAATTGAATTTGTTTTGCTTTCAGTGCTGCGTCTGTCCACCACTGAGACCTTGACACAAACCTGTTACAGCTACGATGCTGGAACGAACCATCTCCCTCAGTTTTGGGCCTAACGCTTTCTGAGGACATTGACATAAAGATAATGTGTGTTGAAAGAAGATGTGTGTTGACTCACGCGTATGGTAGAGAAAGCTCATTTCCTCCGTTTTCATCGTCTGAAAACAAAGCGACTGAAACAGGATATATACGACCACAGTGAAGGAACCTCAACACAAAACCAAACAGCAACAACCAATAGCTCTTCACCTGAAGTAGGTTCCTACAACAAGCTTGGGGTCAATATTTGCTGAAGTGCATATCATTCGTGACGGACATCATTCGTCTAGTGGTTTAACAGCTGGTTAAACTGGAGTTCTCCTGTGGCTATCCTTCTTGGCCAGCCGAGCGTCCCTCCTGATGCTCCTCCTAACATGCTAACTCTCTCTGGCTCCAGCTTGCCCAGGAGGGCTGCTTCTGCAGGGCCTGCTGACCCCTCAGTCATGCAAGCAGCTCGCAATCAGCAGTTTGATCCATGCTCCACACTGCCACCTCAGCAGAGCAAGCATCCAGAGAGCAGCTCTGGCTAATGGATAAACTGCTCCCCAAGCTGCACTTACTGACTACAGAGCCTGGAACTACAGTACTGCAGACTTTAAGGGGGCAGCACCAGTGGTTCCTGCTGACCATGTGCTACCAAGGCCTGGGTTTCATTCCCAGTGGGGTTTGGATTCCCGGCCGATGCATTGAACATGTGAGCACCTGTGAAATGTCCCCATTGTGGGACTAAAAAGGGACAATTTCTTGTTTTTGTCTTCTTCCTCTTTAGGCTACTCATCTACTGTAGGTCTACCTGGACAGTTGTCTAGCTATGTGCTATTCTCTGTAGTAGACTCTGGTTGTGACTCTGACTGAGGGTTGTAGATATTCTGAGATTCAGATATTCACTGTAGGGTACTTACCCACTGACTGGGCCTTCTGTGTGTTGAGGTTGCGGGCACAGATGGCAGTGCCAGGCCCACAGCCAGTATCGGGAGACGAGTCACACAGCTTCAGAGAGTAGCTCACATTGTTGTCCAGGTCTATGGCCTCCCATTTGTAACTGGACAGAAGACAAGACAGATAACGCTTAAAATAACATGCAGATATCAATACAGCATCAACATCATGAGTGGACAGTGACTTAGCTGCTCATAATATCATACACTGCATGACCCTGCTTTTGTATTGCTTCCCATGCACTAAAATAAGTTAGTGAAATGCATGTTTTGCTCCTATGCCTCCTGCTTTTACTAACAGATGATCAGTCTTTGTGTATATTTACATGTAGTCATTTTATCAGTCTCTTATCCAGAGCGACTTACAGCAGGAACAGGGACATTTTGAATCAAACCAGCAACCTTGATTACTTGCCAGATTCCCTAACCGCTAAGCCAGCTGACTCCTCTGTGTTTAGATCACACAATGGTGTGTAAACAGCTACAGTAGCGCTGCCCAATATTTGATTTCTCATTATTCTATGAATTGTTTTCCAAGATCAATAGCAGGTGACGCAGCTCCACTAACCAGTCAACAACAGGACTGCGAATGGAAACCCACACTGTGATAACACATTCTGTGGCCGTCTGGCTACCATCACATTTGAATTCTCTTCTGGGTGTCAAAGTGAGGATCAATAATCCCAGATCAGTGATCAGGACTCACCTGCAGAGATCCTGGTACCAGGGAGGACTGGCATCAGTGGCCACTGCGCCACGGGTCACAGACATCATCATCACCCACAGCAGAAAGGTTGTTGGTCTTCTCCATGTTGCTGTCTTGTCGTCATGGTTACACACTAAGACCATCTTCATCTTGTTAAGAGTTTGTTTTGAAACAATAATAATCTATCGATGCGCTGCTGTCGACATGATACAGCAAAGTCTGCAGGGTTTGGTCTATTCTGCTGGCTGAAGCAGGAACTGACCGCATCACATGATCCACGCTGCATCACGTGGTGTGACATCCTCCTCCGTGACGTCATCACGCGGTGTGACATCCCCCTCAATGACGTCATGATTTCGAACCAAAAATTCGGTTGTCAACAATTGTAGGACTTGAATCGCACCTTTATTCACTTTCGCCACTTCATTTGTATTTAACGTATTTAATTTATAATTTAATTTAAGGTATTTTAATGTATTCTGTTTATTATCTGTATTTTTTTGTCTTTTCTACTTTTATTTCTGCTGCTGTAGCAAGTACATTTCCCCGTTGTGGGATTAATAAAGTATATCTAATCTAATCTAGCGACAAGCGACACATTTAGCCTGATCAGTTTTCATTGCTGTGCAGCAACAAAGAGACTATATGCTGGTTTGGAATTACGTCACACTGAACAGTACTTTATATTTGGCTCTAGTCATTCATCAGACGCTTCTATCCAGAGAGACTTACATTAAGTATAGGGACATTCCCCCCTGAGGACAGTAGGGTGAAGTGTCTTGCCCAAGGACACAACATCATCAGGCATGGCTGTGAATCTAATCAGCAACATTAAAAGATCATCGAAAACATGATTATACATATTTTTAAGTTGGTTGAGGGGCAGTTCTATGGGCTTATGTGGAGCCTTTTGTGACATTGCTTGTAAAAAGGGATATACAAATGAATGTTGATTTGATTTATATTTTATTATTATTTAAAGATCCTGTATATCCAGTGGAAGCTCGACACCTCCTGAGCTGGTAACCTCTTTATAAATACTAACATGTGCGAAGCCACCCTCTCCTAACCTGATGAATTTATAATAATATCTGAAACCATAGATATCTATACCCGAAACTGCATGTTTATTGAAAATGAATTTCTTTGCCACTGCAGAAAGAGAACACTAATGCATGTGTCCTCCAGGTGTCGCTGTTAGTCAATGAAATACATCTGTGTGTTTATAAGGGAGCTGAGCGTCACTCCTGCTGTGACTCCACCCAGGAATGCTGCCCAGTTGGTAGAAAAAATGGCTACTGCCACCATGTCAGGGGCCGACAGCCACAGGATGGAGCAGAAGAAATTCGAGTATTTCTCCTCCATGAACTCCATGGCTCGGAAGATCATGCTGGAGCGGGAGAAGATCAAAGAGAGGCACGGGCCAGCCTGGGATACAATGCTGCCGCACGAGCAGGACGCCGCCATCGACACTGGGATGATGGACCCTCACATCAGAGCCAGATATGCGATGCACAAAGTCCACCGAGAAGAGGTGGTCTGTTACCCGAGGTTACTGATACAGACAGGACAAAAGATTGTCCATTTCGGAGAGGAGGTATGTATGTTCTTCTGTTCTTATGGTAATTGTGCTGTTTGGTGATTTTTAAATCCTATCTAGGCCAACTATCTAGCTCACAGGCGTCATACCAGACAGTGACGTCACACCGGTCTGCCAAACCCTAAATAAAAACGTCTATTGATATTTGATTATTGGGTAAGTTACCCTTAATGGACCGATCAATGTGCAGAAGTGGACAGCAAATATGTATTTTTGAACCAAATCTAGTAATCTTATGACCGATTTAAGTTTTCTAAGCCCCGAAGAAGAACCACATACACCAGTGGTTCTCAACCCTGGTCCTCAGGGCCCACTGTCCTGCATGTTTTAGATGTTTCCCCCTTCCAACACACCTGATTCAAATGAATTGTCATTATCAGATTCTGCTGAGCTTCATAATGACTCATTCGTTTGAATCAGGTGTGTTGGAGCAGGGGGACATCGAAAACATGCAGGACTGTGGGGCCTGAGGACCAGGGTTGAGAACCACTAACATACACGCTCAAAGACGACTTCTAACGCTGTCTGTGTTTCAGGACCTCACCTGGCAAGACGAGCACTCTGCCCCGTTCTCTTGGGAGACCAAGGTGTGACACAGACAGACACCGTGTTCATGTGTTCTGGTTATGATTCATACAAGAACAATGCTCCATTTCAACATGTTCACTTTTTTAATCCGTCCCCTTAATCTGTCCCCTGCACTTCAGAGCCAGTTGGACTTCAACATGACCAGTTCTCTCCCGGAACAAGCGGTGTCTACCTCCACCTCCTCCATCCAGGCAGACCCTAAGCCAGCCAAAGTGGCCCAAAGCAACCAGTTAGCCAAGGGGCCCCCGAGCAGCAAGCCATCCAATGGTGAGGGCCCAAGTCTGGTCAGCAGGCAGGAGGAGGAGTCCTCCTTTTGGAAGATCAGTGCGGAGCGCTCCAGGCTGGATGGGGAGAAGGCCGACTTCCTCTCCCTCACCCCCAGCCAGATCAAGTCCTTGGAGAAGGGTGAGAAGCCGCTGCCCTCCTACCTGCGCCCAGACACCCCTTCCTCCTCCTACCTGCGCCCAGACACCCCTTCCTCCTCCTACCTGCGCCCAGACACCCCTTCCTCCTC
This sequence comes from Neosalanx taihuensis, assembly GCA_030340665.1. Classification (NCBI taxonomy): domain Eukaryota; kingdom Metazoa; phylum Chordata; class Actinopteri; order Osmeriformes; family Salangidae; genus Neosalanx; species Neosalanx taihuensis. The sequence goes on along the minus strand of CM059299.1, from coordinate 1,062,587 downwards.
CTACCTGCGCCCGGACACCCCTTCCTCCTACCTGCGTTCGGAAACGCCCTCTCCCTCCCTGACCTCCAAGGAGCCAGATGACCCTCCTCCGCCATCCAGGTCCACCAAGCAGAGAGCCCCAAGGCCCCCAGCCCCTCCTCCACCCATCCCCGTCGCCATCGCGGTGACCCCCACAGCCATCAGCGCCACCCCTAGCCCCGCCCCCATCAGCGTGTCGTCCACGGTGGCCGGCTGGGAGCGCGCTCAGAGCACACTGCCGGCGGTTAGCAGCGCGCCTGAAGAGGTGTTTCTGCCGGGCGTCAAGACCCCCGCCCGCTCGGGCAGCGCAGGAAGAGACGGAGAGAGGGCGGAGTCTCCTCCACTGGTGTCCAGCCCCACCTTTGCTCAGGTTAGTGTCACAAACATGTATGCACTTCAACCTTTGGATAGATGTAGCTCAGTGGTTTGAGACTAGGCTTCTAGACTAGGACAGATCAAGAGGTCATGGGTTCAGATCCCCTTCGTCGTTCTATAGAGAAGCTGCATGAGAAAAGTATATGCAAGATGAAAAGAAACAAGCTCTTCTTTCCTCGCACACTATTGACATGTCACATCTGTTTCTGTCTTCAGTTCAATACGAGCAACAACATCCTGAAAACCGGCTTTGACTTCCTGGACAACTGGTAACGACGGGCAGCGGCAGACTGCTTGACGGGCCTGAGCAACAGCAGGTGCACCGTCAGGATGCAGAGTCTGCTGGGCCGTCTCTTATCTCTTTATGCTGCCTGCTCGCACTCCTCTTATCACAAAGTGTTCAGCATCATATCAACGTCACGTTATTCCAGATGAAACGAAGTGTCACCAACCGACTTTGTTATTTTCGTCTCACTGCATCAAACTCTCCACTTAGGTCGTCACGCGTCGTTGTCAAGGTCGTATGGCATGTGCGAGCGTCGCTGTTTGTCCTCCAGCTTCACCGTTAGATGTCATAAGGACGTTTCTCACAGCCGAGAACTTGTGTTTCCACACCGATGTAGACGCTGTCTCTTCCCTTCCTGATTCTATCCATCTCTTGATCTGGTACTGAGACCCTCCACTAGTGCTGTTATGAAGTAGTGTACATGTAGGATGCTGAAGCCGGTTTGTCGGTGTGTTTAGATATCAGAGCATGACCTACTCGCGTTATTTATCTACGACCATTTTACAGGCCTAGAGAGTACTATTTTACTGACTTTTGTATGTAGAGTATATTCATTGATTGTATCATATGCTATTATATTGCACTCATGTATTTAGCAAATCACAGATAAAAGGCTAATAAATGAAACTGAACTTGCAGTTTTCCTTTCCTGCCTTCTAAATACGCACATAAGATAAATATAGTTTAGAACAGTGGTCCCCAACCCTGGTCCTCAGGGCCCACTGTCCTGCATGTTTTACATGTTTCCCGCTTTCCTACACACCTGATTCAAATAAAGAGTCATTATCAGGCTTCTGCTGAGCTTCATAATGACCTATTCATTTGGATCAGGTGTGTTGGAGCAGGGAAACATCTAAAACATGCAGGACAGTGGGTCCTGAGGACCAGGGTTGGGGACCACTGGTCTAGAAACACTGTGTGGTCATTTAGTTTGAGAAATATTAGAAGCCTGCCTCTTATCTCTTTAACATGTTCACTAAAATGTTTGTTTTCTCAAAGACAGTATTGCGTACCACTTGTTGATTAAGTTAGTTTTAAATAATAAGTAAGAAACAAGTTCGTTTTAAATAATAAGCAGGAAACGATGAAGTAAATCAAAGAGGATCCATCTGCTTGAAATAAAATAGCTTCTTCTAGAAGATGCCAACAAAAGGAGCAGTTTTAGATTAACTTGAAATAACGTGGAATAAGATAAGAGTTAGAACATATGTCAGCTTTTCTGTTGTAATCAACTCTAAACCAAACAAGCACATCACAGCAAAATATGATTGTTTGGCTTTACTATATTAATTGCATACCTACATATACTAAATAAGTGTTAGAGTGCCAACAAGCTGCATGCATTTTAAAATGTTCTACATCTGCCAAGCCACAGTGTAATTTATGTGGAAAGTTAGTCTGGGCCATGTTGAGTTATACAAGGCAGTCAGTCCTTCGGCCTACCCCACCCAGACATCCTTGACTCTGGTGGACTGCTGCTATGGAAAGAAGGATTCCTGTGGCATTTGGACTGGCATCCTTCCAATGTACAGAAGCGTCGCTTTGTAAGGACACATTCACTCATTTCCTCTCTTAATTCGCTCTCGGTAAACTCTCGGAACGCTGGCAGTGATGTGTTTCCACAGCCCCCAAACCTGACAGGGCTGCCCAGTAAGACTAGGAGGGAAGGATTCGTGAATGGGGATGTGTTCGAGTGTGTGTGTGTGTGTGTGTATGTTTATAAAAGTGCCTTGGTAACACAAAGAGTGGAAGTGGGAGGTGAATGAAAACAAAGAGCTTTCCTGTTGTTGGTGAAGCTGAGAACAAGTTAGAACGAGAGAACGGGCAAGGAAAGAGGAAGGAGAACAAGAGGTATAGCAGGGTCAGAAAGAGAGGGAGCCGTCAAGGGAGGGCAAGAGAGAGAGAGGGGGGGGGAAACCGAGGTAGAAAACAGAAAGGAAGCGAGGGGCAGAAGCGACCGTCACTTTGTAGTTATGGCGAGGATCGTGGACTGTGTTGCGGTGGTTCAGTTCAGCCTCCTGTTCCTCATGAGTGTTCCCAGCAGAGGAGAACCCGACCCCGGCTCCACGGCAGCCTCTCCAGCCAACCGTGGGTCCGTACAGGTGAGCACACCAACCTCTCTAGATAACACAATGACTCACTCAGCGACTCACATGAAGCATATTGTAGTAAGACCTCCACAGGTCCTCTTGCTAGGAAAAACAAAGGCACCACAGACGCATGTTTGATTACTTTGGGTGATGGACATAACTTTAGCATTGAGCATAGAAGGAACTGTGTAACCGTGTTGATTTTCCTAAGATGCAAAGTCTTTCTGCAGACGTGGTGTCAACCATAGCTCATGGTTAGATAGTAAAGCGTTAAACAAGATGATTTCCCAATTGGTCCATAACGTTCTAATGGTTCCACGTGGAACCATTGTGTCGCGTCTCAGAGGTCGGAACTGGAGAAACAAGTCAGGGGAGACGTGCCGAACAAGTTCCCGGAACCTGAACCCACAAGCGCCCTCTCAGACTTTGAGAACACATACAACTACGTGTGTATGTATAACACGCACACGCAACATATGACCTACAAGCATGTGGCCAGGAGAAATCTGTGTTCATCTCTGGTATTCATCTCTTCTCTCCTCCTCCTCCAGTGTCCAGGTTGGCTGCCATGGACCAGGCCATCCACAAACTGAATGTGGGCCACTACACTCTGGACATCAAGGTGAGCCAGCTCCTGGATGGAGTGTCCCAGCTGGAGGGACGGATAGGAGACCTGGAGGAACACATGCAGCAGGTCGTCCTTTACAGCAAGGACAACCGCAAAGAGATCGGCCGTCTGGAGGGTAGGTGTTCTGAGGAAATACCACAGCATAAATATGGGAAAATCTCACCCAAAAAACCTTCATAAAAGTGCCTTTTGTACTTGTAGCATCGAAATCCTCCACACACCAATTCATCACTGTAGAACTTTGCTATTGGACCAGTTTTACCAACGCCCAGTGCTCAGTCCAACTCTATTCTTAACAGGGTGTCAGAAAGGCCGTCGCATTGGCCACAAGTGCTACCTGGTCTACCGCAGCTACGAGAACTACGCCGGTGCCAACGCAATATGCCAGGAGCGAGGTGGGAGGATGGCCATGCCTAGGGACAGGAAGGAGCAGGAGGCACTTGCAGACTACGTCAAAAACATCTTTCACCCTGGGAACTGGCCGGTCTGGCTGGGTGTCAATGACCTAGTCACCGAGGGACAATACCTGTTTGAGGACATGACACGCGTCTCTTACTTTCAGTGGCGCAAGCATTTCTTATCTAGCCAGCCGGATGGCGGGAAGCGAGAGAATTGCGTGGCGATGTCGTCGGATGACGGGGACTGGTGGGACCATTACTGTGATAGAAACATGTACTACCTCTGTGAGTTCGATGCCTAAATGACACCCAGGCAGGCCAACTGCCATCTTGAGTTATTGTGGATTGTCCACCCTGTCCTCCAGTCTCTAGCCTTCTGCTTTGATGATTTCCCATCTGGTGTTGTGTAGCCTATGCCGTAGACGAGTTTCATAGACATGGAATGCTTGAATGTACGACATATTTCCTGACAAACTTGTGGGAGCAGATCGGTCCTTTAAGCCAAAACAATGCAAATAACCTACTGTATGATGACAATGACTTAGACACTTTCTATGAGCAGCTTTTATAGAAGCGAACCTGATTTAAATTCTGATTTAGATTCATACCCAGCCAATATGACTCACAGTTTTTTCTGCAAGAATTGTGTAGTTTGTGTACTATAAAGTCAGTAAAAAACAGAATTTTACAAAACTGTAAGCAGACTCCTAATGCAGTGTAAAAGCTACATAAATAAATTGTATTCAGTCAAATCAGAATACTGAATGCTGTTTTATCTCCATTAACTAACTGATGTGAGCAATGCAATAAAAACTTCTACAAAAGCCTAAACACAAACTATTTTAGTCGGGCATTTCTAGTTTATTGAAGATTTGTGGTGATTTACATTCTCATAACATTATTGTTACATTACTACTACTACGTAACCTTTTTACTACACAATCATTATTTCACTAGCTCACAGTGGTCTTCGCTTTCAAGTGTTATCTAGAGGTGGCCAGCCTATGTATCCAAGAACTTTCTAGTTCTGCTGACTGCAGTTGACAGGAAAAGGGATTTCTCTTGGTAGGATATTTAAACAAGAAGTCACATTTAGTCATTTATCAGACGCTCTTAACCAGAGTGACTTACAGTAAGTACAGGGACATTCCCCCTTAGGCAAGTAGGGTGAAGTGCCTTGCCCAAGGACACAATGTCATGTTGACACAGCCGGGGTTCGAACCGGGTACCTTCTGATTACTAGCCTCACTCCCTAACCGACTGCACCACCCTTTTAAGTTGAAGAGTAACCAGATGAAACACATTAAACACAAGATTGTCACACATAAATGCTTCTGGGACACGTTAGTATCAAAAAGATTTCCTTAGAATACTTCAATCATATTTTTGATCACACAGATAACCAGAGGTTAATTTAAATCTACACTTCAGGTCTACTCCTGTATACTGTTAAGGAAGTCAACCATAAACTGACATCACAACCCTGGCACCACGGAAGGAAGAGCGTGTCGGCCCTCAGCTCCGGAGTTCTCATCAGACTTCGCCTCTTCATGATGTCATGAGTGTGAGACGTGTCGTCATCTACAGGAGACAGAGGGCTGCTCTTCTTCTGTGGTGTCAGTGTCATGTATACGGACCTTGGACCTCAAATCACTCCCTTAGCCCTGTAGGAGGTAGGTGGCAGGTTGGTTCAGGAAGTTTCTAGCGGTGGGTTTGGTTAGACAAGGTAAGGGTATGGAGGAAGTTGGCTATGGGGCTAAGATAAGTGAAGCTGGGTGTTGGGCTGGATCAGAGATTGGCCAGCCAGACCAGGTTAGTGAAGGCCAGGGCTAAGGGCTTGACTTGGGCCTGTGAGGCTTATCCAGAGCTGGAGGAGCAGCCGGTACCAGTAATATCCTGCAGAAAGTCTCCCAGCTCTGGTCTGTCCCTGGGGGTCTTACAAGGATGAGACCGCAGCACCTTCCCTCCCTGGTCCAGAAGAAAGTCACCACCCATCTGGAAACAAACAAGACAGAGATGTAGCTGGTCCAATCACAGAGCTTCCAGGGCAAGAGGAGCTGGTATGGCTGTGGGTCAACATAATCTGAGGTGTTTCCTCCAGAAGGTCATACTTGGTAGAGGTCACCCAACAGACGGAAAGGGATCTCGGGGAAACCCCGATTTGCAACCGTGTACTCTCCATACTGCAGCAAACAGCTGAACTTCAGCACCTTGGCGTAGGAGGAGCCCAAACCGAATGCTTTGTAGATCTAGCAAACGCAAGCCAAAGAGCACATTGTGAGGTGAACCACAGATCATACATTTCTGCTGTTACATTCTGCAGACACTCTTATCCAGAGCGACTTACACCAAGTACAGGGACATTCCCCGGACACAACTTCATGTTAGCACAGCCAAGGTAGAAACAGGTACTTTCTGAATACTAGCCTGACTTTGTCTGCACAAAAATTAGTCAATTTTAATATGTAAATATTATTATATTGTAGCTGGCTGAGTGATGAGGGTGTTGGCCTGGTAATCAGAAGATCCCTGGTTCAAACCCTTGCTGTGCCAACATGATGCTATGTCCTTGGGAAAGGCACTTCACCCTACTTGCCTTAGGGGGGACTGTACCTGTATTCGCTGTAAGTCGCTCTGGATAAGCGTGTCTGATAAATGACTAAATGTAAACATGTGCGTCTGTGTGTGAGCTTGTGTCCATATGCATGCTTGACCTTTCTCTCAGGGTCCAGCAGCATGTCATAAGAGCAGCCTGTCTGCTCCAGCCACATCTTAGCCCCCTCTTGAGCACCAAAGGAGACCACCAGGACACGCACCGACCCAGCATCCAGGAGATCCTGCGGGGGGCAAGCACACACACAATAAGTTACACACACATGTGGGTCGGTCACTCACAAGTACACACACATACATAACAGGATCAGTCACTCACACATGCATACAAATGCAGCTAATTGGTGAAGTGGAACTCTGATAACCAAACCTGATTGGTCTCCAACTGGGCCAGGTGGTCTCGTCACGGAAGTCATCCAAAGTGTCGGATCAGAACCAGCAGCAGGTTCTCTCCTTTCCCAAAGTATCTACCCAGAGACACATTCCTAGACCACACACACACACACACACACACACACACACACACACACACACACACACACACACACACACACACACACACACACACACACACACACACACACACACACACACACACACACACACACACACACACACACACACAACTATGAGAGGCTTTCATACATTCCTTAAGAAGTCTCACAGTCAGAAATGCAGTCAGTCTAATCCCAGAGGTATAGCCAGTCAGATAGCCACAGATAGCAGTTAGGAATGCACAGTTAGGCAGAGACAGACAGCCGGACAGATGGAGAGACAGACAGACAGACAGACAGACAGACAGACAGCCGGACAGATGGAGAGACAGACAGACAGACAGACAGACAGACAGCCGGACAGACAGACAGACAGACAGAGAGACAGACAGACAGACAGACAGACAGACAGCCGGACAGATGGAGAGACAGACAGACAGACAGACAGACAGACAGACAGCCGGACAGACAGACAGACAGAGAGACAGACAGACAGACAGACAGACAGACAGCCGGACAGATGGAGAGACAGACAGACAGACAGACAGACAGACAGACAGACAGCCGGACAGACAGACAGACAGAGAGACAGACAGACAGACAAAGTCAGTGGGGTTCCGCAGACGTACTCTCCAGTTCTGGCATCGGTGAGGGGTGTGTCTTCACCCAGCCTGTCCACGGTGGGCCCCGCCCTCAGCTGGCAGTCTGTGGCCTGCAGCTCAACGTCCAGACGCTCCAGAAACTCATCCCACTCCGTCTGCAGGAATTACAAGTCTGTGATTACACGTCAACTGCACTCTCGACATCTGGCTTACGGCACAACAACAACCGACACCCCAGAAGGGACACAGACCAGAGTATGAGGACCTATCGATTTCCACAACACACAAATGTGAAGCCATGTCTACAAATGTGCTACACAAGGTTGTGAGTGACCACAGACACAGTAGTAGGAACAGCAGGGATAACAAGGAGTTTGTGTGTGGCGCGGACCAATGATGTCTGTGGGATGTTAGCGTGTAGCAGAGGTGGTTCGGGCACAGGGTCTCGATCCTGACTGTGCGTGTGACTTGACGAACCTCCAACTTCAGTAGGTCTTCCATGCGCTCCCGGACGCTCTCATGGCTGAGACAGAGGGAGGGAGAAGGCTTGGTTATGTCAACACTGTGCTGCAGTACACAAGAACAAGCCTAATGTAGAGCTTGAACCTTTCCCACGACCCTGTGCAATGGCCTTTGAGATTTCTAGTATGTTCCCCAGCTTCTACTCACTGGAAAAACTTCTGCCAAACAGCCTCTGCCTCAGACTTTTTTGTGACTCTGATGCTGTTTGAAAAGAAATTACAATAAAATAAAAACATGAACTTTGTTGGGAGTACCAAACGTTTTTGATTCGTTCAGCCAATCATGTCATCTCTTCAGTGCGCACCTGTTGTAGAGATCCGCACCCGCAGTCATCAGTCCAAACAAAGTGGTGATTTTATTGGGAACATAATCCTGTAGACCAGCTAGGGGAACAAAGCAGTATTATCATTGCTAGCTAAGGCATGTGAGAGCTTAACACTGCCTTGCACAACGACACATGCCAGCATTAATCTCCCATTTGCAATAGTTGGAGAAGGTGGAGGAACTTATTGCTGATGATTCTAGAATAAAGAGGAACTGGGTGGTGAACTCAATTTAACACTGTTTCTGACGCTGGCGTGAAATAAATAAACGAACTACTTGCATTAGTGACTAAGATTTCGAGTTTGTGTCCATTTTAAGAGACCATAGGTGACATTCGATTGGGTCAGAGGCTCGAACAGTTGGCTAATTATTACTACATGTTACAGTACAGAAGTTAACGCGCTAGTCAACCTCATGCTACTTCACTCTACCTTCAGCCTCCTGCTTTCCATTCTCCAGAATCACCCTCCCGAGGTTGATGAGCAGAGACAGAGAACATGTCACGTCATCCAAGCTGACGTCCTCCTTCTCCATGCCTGTCCTCCCTTCTCTCTCCCTGCTCCGGCACTGGATCATACTGGGAAGCTGCTCTCTACCGCTGTCAGACGCATCATGTGACTATAAATGGGCAACAGCGACATCTAGTGGTTAGAATCAAAGATATGTGCAGTTAACTTACTGAAAGTGGAGAAGGGGGGAGTCCAGGTGGGAGGAGTCAGAGTGGGAGGAGTTCTAGTGGGAGGACTCCAGGTGGGAGGAGTCAGAGTGGGAGGAGTTCTAGTGGGAGGACTCCAGGTGGGAGGAGTCAGAGTGGGAGGAGTCAGAAGAACTACTCAAATATCCTATGATGTGAGAATATACCATGTGATTTCTACTGTATAATGCTAGGAGTGTGAGCTAGGAAAATTGCAGCAAATGCACAATTTAATTTAATTCAGTTAACGTCAAAGAGCATGAATGGCTTCCACCACTTGGGTGAGTGTCTTTCTGATTGTTAGACTGCAGTCAGGAACCTCTATTTGATGTGCTAATCCCAAGCCATAATAATTAGACACTATTGACTTCTGACAGATGTATGATAAATCATAAAAAGAAGGATCTTAAATCATTCCATAAGAAAGTTACAGAGAAACTCAGTGTAGCTGTTTTATTGACCATTGAACACCCCAATTCATCCCAGACCACAAAATCCCCTAAAACCGCACATTCCTCTTTCTTGAAGTTCAGACAAGTACAGTACTTTAAAAGCCCACCATAGCACTTTATTACAATGATTCACCCAGTGCAAAAAAACAAACAAACAACAAAAAGAACGAAAAACTAGATCCCAAATGAGTCAGAACCATTTTTAATATTGAATAATAAAACAGCAATTTTTTTTCCAAAATGGACCTGAACAGGCCTACTGAAAGAACATATTTGTTTCATTCAATAAGCCTTTTTGATCATAAGCTCATTCACAAAGGGAAGCCTTGTTGTGTTGCTAAGTCTCAGTAGCAGGTTGAAATGGGAGCAGAGAACTGTGTGGCTGAATCAGGGGTGGGCAACCCTGGTCCTGGGGAGCCACTGTCCTAAAGGATATTCCCCTCTAGCACACCTGGTTCTAATGAAGGGTCGTTATCAAGCTCTGTAGAAGCCTCATAATGACGTTGCATTAGAATCAGGTGTGCTGGAGCAGAGAACCATCTAAAACCTTCAGGACAGCAGCTCCCTAGGACCATGGTTTCCTGGGCTAAATGGTCCAGCACTATCCTTAATCTGCCACAGTCTGCCCTAGTGCAAGTCCCTGAAACACACACTGTTGTGTGTGCAGTGGTGACCATGCTAATTAAAACACCTTACTGGAAAAAAAAATGGGTTAAGAAAAGACATCACCAGAGGAATGATAAAATGGAACCAGATCTTGTGCTTTTTCTTTTTTTCCGTCTTCTTCTTCGGTTAACTTTTCCCTCAAAATAACAAGTGCAACCCCACAAAATGTCCGATCCTGATCCTCCTCATCACAACCTTTACTGTTCAAGTTAAAACATTCACAGGAAAAAATGCCTTCCGACATCGACAAGACTAAAACAAAAGTGTCTGTCTTTTTTTGTGTTTGTTGTTCAAGTATCCCAAGATGAATTAAATAGCCCTGAAGAAAGAATTCAATCTAGAATCTCCCTGTCCTTTCTCTCTGCTGCTACTCTCTACAGATCTGAAGGGGGTTGTTTTTAAAATATAGTTAAAGTGCCAATCACATTCATAGGGAACAGATCCCATTCACATATCAATTTGTCTTACCCACCCACCAAGCTTTCCAGTACCATAGTGAACAATCGTTAGCAGGTGGTGGGTGCAAAAGAAACATTCTACCATAAGATATTCTAGAGATTCAACCATGGGAGTTGTGAACGTAACTTCACCCTCTCATACCACGGTGAATACACATCTACAGGTAGAGAGCTTCTTGTCCACAAACTGAGGCTGTTACAAAACAATGAGGGGGATGTTCACAGTTCCATTTAGAGGCGCAGGGAAGGATTGTTGTGCTTTTAGAGAGACAGATATAGAGAGAGAGAGAAAGAAAGGAGAAATGAGCTCGGGGGGGGGGGGGGGGGGGGGGCTGAGTGGTCCAGGCAGCTGGTTGCTGGGAGGGGGTTGGAGGAGGGGGTTGGAGGAGGGAGGGGGGGTCTTGTTATGACTTCTTGGGACAGTGCGAGGACGGGTCTGTGTTCAGAACTTCGATCATGGTTCGCGAGGTAGGGAAGGTTTCTGCTACTGACGGAAGATTGTGGTACCAGCCCGGTAAACTTGGGAGGAAACAGAGAGAAAGGTTATGTTCTGTCTACAATGTTTATGCGTAGACTTATTTTCAGTTTCAGTGTTCTTGACCTGAGTGTGAATCCGGACTCGCTGTTGGGATTTTTAAGTCACATGCTCACCTTTTTAAATTCATCCAGTTCTTGGCCGTTTTACTAAAGCTGTCCGGACTTGGCGTCGTCATGGCTTCGAAATCCACCAGCTGGACCAAACGTCGACCAGATGAAAAACGGTTATTAGAGAACACGCTGACTGATTTCACTACTGCTCTCATTCACCTGCTATAACAGAATCCGTGTACAGTGTCTCTATTTGTTGAGGTTTTTTTACTATATTGTTTACTGTGTATAGTGTGTGTCTATTTGTTGCGTTTTTACTAATATTGTTATGTACTGCACTTTGGTCAACTGTGTTGTTTTAAAGTGCAATATAAATAAAGTTGGATTGGATTGAATTCATGCATTCTAATAGCCCCCAAGATGGCTCCCAGCCCTGTGACAGCAGTGGGTGTAGCCAGCCAGGCAGCGTGGCGGTGGTGAGGCCAGGTGTGTGGAGGGAGGTTCTCTGGACGCAGGTGGGGTAGTGGTGTTGTACCTTTCCTCTGGGGATCCTCCCTATCACCTCCTTCCCACTGGCCATCAGGGCTCCCATGACCACCGAGTAGGCCACCACACTGGGGGGGGGGGGAGGAGGAGAGAACACTGTAATGCTGCTGTTTTCTGCTCTGGGAGGAGGGGTGGGGTAGGTGGGAGGGGGTGGAATGCGTGTGAGTGTGTGTGTGAGAGATCGTCTACCTGGAGCCTCTAGAGAGGGGCATGAGGTTACAGAAGTAGTAGACCAGAGATAGGATGAGGTTACACACAGCATCAGCATCCTTGGGGTGGGAGGAGAGAAGCAGAATAAATATCAAAAAGCACGAAGGAAACTCAATACTGTTTCAGCTGTTAATAATGCGAGTCGCTTAATCATTTCAAAATCTCCGCACTGCAGTATCAAAGAGGCGTGGTCTATTTCTATCCGCTTTACGAGCTCACGCAGTTTGGGCACGTAGAAAAACCTGGGTCTGAAGTCTGAAGGCATTTATAGTTCTTCTCTTGGCACTTATTGGTTCTCATGATGTATGATTCACGATCTAAAAAACCGACTGTGTTTGGGGTCTATGACGTTGCTATGCTCAATGACTGATGCTCTTTGTAAAAGCTCTCTCTTGTAAGTCGCTTTGGATAAAAGCGTCTGCTAAATGAATAAATGTGAATGTTTACACAACGGCACGTTTTCAGAAGACGACAAATCTGTTCAAACAAGCTTCCTACCCCCAGCTCTGTGGACAGCATGAGGGCCTTGCCCTTGGCTGTGAGCTCCTTGTACAGGTTCTCGATCTCCGACTGGTACTGCTGGGTTCTCTCCTCGGTGGTCTGGGTCTCCACGGAGAACAGCATGTTCCCTACCCTGCAGGACACACACACACACACACACACACACACACACACACACACACACACACACACACACACACACACACACACACACACACACACACACACACACACACACACACACACACACACACACACACACACACACACACACACACAGAGTTCGAAGACAGTCTAATAGTCCAGACCTGTCTAATAGTACAGACCTGTCTAATAGTACAGACCTGTATAATAGTCCAGACCTGTCTAATAGTACAGACCTGTATAATAGTACAGACCTGTATAATAGTCCAGACCTGTCTAATAGTACAGACCTGTATAATAGTACAGACCTGTCTAATAGTACAGACCTGTATAATAGTACAGACCTGTCTAATAGTACAGACCTGTCTAATAGTACAGACCTGTATAATAGTACAGACCTGTCTAATAGTACAGACCTGTCTCCTGTGATGGTGATGGTGAAGCCATCATACTCCTTCCCAGGATCCTTCACACTGGGCACCTTGGAGTTGACCGTGAAGCCATCTCTGGTTTTACTGTTAAACTGCTTCAAGACACAAAACACACACACACACACACACACACACACACAAACACTGTCAGACAAGCTCTGCCAAAACAACACAGCCACAGGATCTATGGGCTGAACCATCGCCATGGCAAAACTGACTCCACTCCCCCCCCCCCCCCCCCTCCCTCCCTCCCTCCCTCCCTCCCTCCCTCCCTCCCTCCCTCCCTCCCTCCCTCCCTCCCTCCCTCCATACCTTCATGATTGGCAGCAGGTCCTCCACTTTGCTGACACTCTCCAGAGCCTGTCGAACCTCCAGCAGCCCCCTTGGGTTGTAGGCCCTGGGCGGCAGGATGGACACACACACACACACACACGTACAGAATATTAGACTTCGGGCCTCGTTTTGAAAACAGCACGGCGTGCTTGGGTCATGTGCCTCAGACACAGGGGGAGCTGTCATGTGACTAACCCATGATAGACCAGTATTCTGTCTTTGATGAAGTTCAGGATGTCGTCGAAGTAGGCCAGGTAGCGTATATTGATAATCTGCCCCCTGGTGGAGAAACAGACGCGCTACGTCAGCAAGACCACACCCCCCTAGTAAACCACACCCATCCCGCTTTCGGTGGCCTTTTCCCAAGGGTTAGTTCCCGCCCCCCCCTCCTCACCCACACATAAAGTGGTAGCACAGAGATCTCTTTCATAACACACTGTTTTAGACATCACAGACTTGTTAAGGTCCTAAGGAAAAAAAAGCTGAAGCTGAAGAAGAACTCCAGCCTGTCGTCAGATCGCTCTTGGAGTGTGTGTGTGTATGTGTGTATGTGTGTGTGTGTGTGTGTGTGTGTGTTGGTGGGAGTCTACCTGATGAGATTGATGTGGTTGTTGAACCCACGACTTAAACTCCTGGCGGGCATCTGATCCAACCACAGAACTGGGCTGGTCCGGATCCGCAATCCTGCAAGAAAGATGCACACACACACACACACGCACACACACACACAAAGGATAAAGAGAGAGATGAGTCACATCCCAAACGTGTTCCTAAACGTGACACATGAGTGTCTCCCCCGATCCTCACCTCCTCCATTTCACGGCTATGTCGAACATGTCCCTCCACTGCATCTGCCTGGTCTTTGCCGTTGACCCGGACCTTGGCATTGCTCCAGGTGCGCTGCATGGCCTGCATCACCTCCAGGGTGGCCAGACCCATCGCTGGAGAGACAGAGGCAGAGAGACAGAGGCAGAGAGACAGAGGCAGAGGCAGAAAGACAGAGGCAGAGAGACAGAGGCAGAGAGACAGAGGCAGAGAGACAGAGGCAGAGAGAGAAAGACAGGGTGTAAGGGAGAGAGAAATGAGTGAGCGCCTCCCTTGAAGCTGACGCACACCCCCCCCCACACTCCTACCTACACACACACCTACCCAACACCCCCCCCCCCCCCCCCCAGCTACCTCTGTGGATGCGTCTGTTGGGCAGGAAGCCAGGCGTGTTGTACTGCATCAGCCCCCCCAGGTGGTCCGCTGTGCAGATGAGCTTCTGGACCTCGCTGCTGTAGCTCTCAAAGTTCTGAGGCAGCACGTCCCTGGAGACAGACGGGTGGGGGGGGGGGGGGGGGAGGGGGGGGGGCAGGGGGGGGGGCGTGTGAATGTGCCTCTCTGTCACACACTCAAGACACACACACACGCACGCGCTCAGGCACATGCCCGTACTTGATGTGTGGCTGCAGACCCGGCTGCTCTAGTCCTCGATGAGGAAGGGCAGGTTTTTGGCCCAGTGGTTCTTGAAGTTTCCAGGGAGGTCCTGGTCCACGTTGTACTCGGCAACGGAGATGTCCAGGTGAGAGTGGAGGTACCGGGAGTACTCTAGGAGAGGGGAGAGGGGTGGTGAGGGGATGAGTGGAGAGGGGTGGTGAAGGGAGGAGGTGAGGAGTGGTGAGGGGATAAGGAGAGGATGAGAGGAGAGGAGACAGGCCAGGAAAGTTAAGAATGGACTCTGTGGTTTCAATAGACATCAGGAGAGGACATTAGGATACGAGAGACAAGAGAGACAAGAAGTTGTATTCCACCCCAACTAACAGGAAAAGTTGACACCTAGTCGGATGCACAACAAGGAACTCGTTCCAACCGGCTTTTAAAAGTAAACGAGCAATGCTGACAGACTAAGTTTAATCTCAAATTGATAAAAACAAGGCAACAAGATTTTCAGCGGTCAACAGCGTGAGCATTTGGCAACTGGCGTGGCAATAAGGGTTATAAGTCGTTCCACCTACCTCGGAGGTATTTGACTTTCAGGTACTCGGAGCTGGCTTTCTGCCCCAGTAGGGGGTCGTTGAGCATGACCTTGGTCTGGGCCTTGATGCCCTCGTAGAACTGGCCCATGGCCACATGGCTCAAGCCTTTCATGTACTGGCAAACCTCGTTGTACGGCTCCAGCTGCAGACACCGCTGAGAGAGGGAGGAGAGAGACAGGTGTAAGACTGCTACAATACTTTGATGTAGGGGCATGATAGGCGCTGCTAGAAGTGTGAGAGAGAGAAATATACACTGCAGATGTCAGCAACAGAAAGGCAGACACTAAATCATTCACTGGAGTGGACAAGATGGCTGTGGGGCAAACAGAGGTTTGCGGGGCAGGTTAGCGATCACCTGCGGCCCCCGTTGACCTCAGTGTGTCAAGCAGGTAGGAGTTCAATAGTCCTGAGGGGACAATAATGACTTTCAACGAGCGATGGATTCTTAACGACAAGTAACCTGTTGTACTACACACTAGCACACGCGACAACAGGAAACACAGGTTTCCTGAAACACTTGTCCACATGTGTGAGTAGCAAGGACACAGATGACGTGGCAGATTTATTCGTACGCCACATCCTACACACGTACACTAACACACTCACGATGACTGGGCGGCTCACAGGACTGACAGGGATGATGATGTGTGTGAGCACGATGATGTGTATGTGTAGGGCCACTAGTCAATGGCACACACCAGTTCTCATGCTGGGCACCAACTCTCACACACACACACACACACACACACGTACAGTTACCTTGAAGTTTCCGATGGCCTCCTGCAGGCTGCCATGGTGATAGAGCATCATGCCTCGGAGCTGGAGGGACTGGATGTGGTTCTGGTTGAGCAGCAAGGCTCGCTGGAAGCTCTCCATGGCTGCCTCAAAATCCCCCAACTCCCTGGAGAAGGAGAGAGAGAGACAAAGAGAGAGACATAGAGGAAAGGAGAGAGAAAGATGGTTAAACAAAGAGAGAGAGATTGAAAATGTAGAACGCAGAGAGAGTGAGCGAAAGAGCGATGGATGGAGAAAGAGAAAGAATGAAAAAAATATAAAAAATGACTACCTGTAGGCCTGCCCCAGGCTTTTATAAGCATCTATGAAGTCAGCTTTCAACTTCAGGGCCTCCTTAAAGGTCTCTATGGCTTCCTGGAAAGAGCAGAAGGACCAGGCCTGGCACAGTTAGCATGTAGAAACAGATGGTGCGCTGATGCAGCTAGCTAGTTCCAGGCTAGTTAAGGTCACCTTCAGCATGCCTCTGTGGAAGAAGGTCAAGCCTTTGTAGAGCATAGCGATGGGCTGGTTCTTCTTCAGGTCCAGAGAGCGCTGGAAGTCCTCCATTGCAGATACATAGTCCTGCGAGGGACACACAGCACCAAAGGGGGACAGAAGAGGGGGAAGTTGTGAATTGATGAGTAATAATGGTTTCATTTTCCATTTCTGGTGGGATTTGGTGTCAAGAACTTCACCCATAATGCTTAGTGAGAGTATTTGTGCGACAGAGAGGTGATAGAATCCCTGTATAACACTGCACAAGATATTCAGTAAAGAATTCAAGCTGTCAGTGGTCATTACTGCCTGATGATATCGAAACACATAGCAGCAGAGGATTATGGGAAGACCAGCGCTTCATCTGAGAACATGTGTGTGGAATATTGCATATGTAGAATTGTGTGTAGCATCATTGAGTGTGTATGTGTGTGAGAGATGGTGTGTGTGTGTGAGGGACAGTGTGTGTATGTGTGTGTGAGGGACAGTATGAGTGTGTGTGTGTGAGGGACAGTGTGTGTGTGTGTGTGTGTGTGTGTGTGTGTGTGTGTGTGTGTGTGTGTGAGGAACGGTGTGTGTGTGATGGACAGTGTGTGTGTGTGTGTGTGTGTGTGTGTGTTCTAACCTCTGAAATGAACAGCAGGGTTCCTCTGTGTCTGTAGAGTCGAGCTGAAGGCTGCAGCTGGATGGCTTTAGACAGATCACTCAAGGCTTCTGTGATACGACCCAGCGGTGACAGGATCTGCACACACACACACACACATTGTAACAGCAGCACCAGACCAACCCCTGGCATCAGGTTCAACAGCCCGGGGGAGGAAACAGAGACAGAATGAAGGAATGTAGGACTGTTTGTGGTCTCTCTCTCTCTCTCTCTCTCCCTCTCTCTCTGTCTCTCTCTCTGTCTCTCTCTCTCTGTCTCTCTCTCTGTCTCTCTCTCTCTCTCTCTCCCTCTCTCTCTGTCTCTCTCTCTGTCTCTCTCTCTCTGTCTCTCTCTCTGTCTCTCTCTCTCTCTCTCTCCCTCTCTCTCTGTCTCTCTCTCTGTCTCTCTCTCTCTGTCTCTCTCTCTGTCTCTCTCTCTCTCTCTCTCCCTCTCTCTCTGTCTCTCTCTCTGTCTCTCTCTCTCTGTCTCTCTCTCTGTCTCTCTCTCTCTCTCTCTCCCTCTCTCTCTGTCTCTCTCTCTCTGTCTCTCTCCCTCTCTCTCTCCCTCCCTCTCTCTCTCTCCCCCCCCTCTCTCTCCCTCTCCCCCCCCCCCTCTCTCTCCCTCTCCCCCCCCTCTCTCTCTCCCTCCCCCCCCCCTCTCTCTCTCTCTCTCTCTCTCTCTCTCTCTCTCTCTCTCTCTCTCTCTCTCTCTCTCCCCATCCATTCACAGGCGCCCTGTCAGAAGGCCTCCACCTCCTCCTCCTCCTCCTCCTCCTCCTCCTCCTCCTCCTCCTCCTCCTCCTCCTCCTCCTCCTCCACCCTGCCTCTCTTTGATGGCGGCCCTCACCTCTGCCCTCTGCTCGTACACCTCAGGCCTGCTGGGCTCCAGGGAAATGACTCTGCTCAGCTCGTACAGCGCCAAGTCAGCGTTCTTTATGTCCTGTGGGGGGGGGGGGGGGGGTAGTTTGTGTTGTTATACTGTTTATCATTTCCTTCTGTAATTGTCAAATTGCCCCTACTAGGGATTACTAAAGCGTTATCCTACCTTATATCAGAGGAGTCATTACTGTGTAGAGCAACCAGAAACTACAAACCCCCAGATGCCTTCAAAATCCCTCTGTGACATCATCACCCACCTGCAGACTCTTTTTCCCGTACGCTATCCCTCGCCCGTAGATAGCACTGACCAGCTCGGGATCCCCCTGTTGGGAACAACAACAACAACAACAAACAAGCCATCAACAACTGCACAAACACAGCCGCACGATACAGACAGAGGCCATTTCTGAAAGGGAGCGGGGGGGCCTATCTTTCAGAGACTGTTGAACCCTGAGCAGGCGTACAGCCCGGTCGAGCCCACCCACCTGTAGCAGCAGAGAGAAGTGTTTGATGGCTTCGTCGTAGAGGCCATTGCCTATGAGAACGTATCCAATGGCTGGTCCCACCGGGTCGAGCAGCAAAACAAAAACAAAGTGTCAACACCGGTTAAAAACACAGAATAAATGCAGGAACACATGAATCCCCCCGTATGGATGAAAGAATGAACGAACGAATGATCGTCGAACGCTCAGAAACGTACCGAGCTCCTCGTTTGTGTTGAGGTTGTCGACGGGGAAAGGGAATCTCTTCTGCTCTATGAAGAGCCTTGCTTGGCTCTGGAACAGGCAGATACACACACACACACAAACCACAAGGAGTGTAGTCAGATAAGAGCCTATCAGCCACACCGCTGCTTCTGGGAGGAAATGAGGTGGAGCTGCTTGCTTCTGGCAGCTGAAGAGACAGCCTGTTCTAGGGGGAGCAGAATGTTCCCATGTTACCTCCCTATCTTCAGGGACAGGCGGAGGCAACCCTGGTCCTAGAGAACCACTGTCCTGAAGGGTTTGGATATTTCTCTGCTCCATCACATCTAATGACGAGGCTTCCACAGAGCTTGATAACGACCCAGACCCATTAGAATCAGGGGTTCTGTTCTGGGAAGTTGTTATCTTATATACAAGCCTGTGAGGCGTTGCAGCAGCAGGATGGGTAAAACCATCTGAAACTTGTCGGACTCACCAGGATCTTTTCAGCGTTGAGGGAGAAGATCGACTGGCAAGGTGGGCTGCTCCCTTCCTCACAGTCTGGGTCCTCCAGCTGCAGAATCGATGACTCTGCAGATACAGAGCGACAGCGAGTGGGTGTCACACAACCAGAACCAAAAGGCCTTGTGGTAAGAAGGCAGTGTCCTACACCAACATGTCCCCAATATTGGAAAAGGATGTATGTGTCATCGTCGTCCCCCCTCCACCCAACATAACATACATGAATGAAACTTAAGACACTTTCATTGGTGTAAGAAGAGACAGAAAATGAGCCTATACCGCAGGGTACAATTAAAAAAGGGTATTTGGAACTTTTCTTTTGAAAGCTTGGAAGAGAAGATATCAGGTTTGGTCTGCAAATCTGTCCCCTCAATGTCAAAGTCAATCAGACGTCCATGGCCATGTTACATTCCAATTATTATTTCACCTTTAAATGTATTTGTTTAGTAGACACTTTTATCCAAAGCGACTTCCAAGAGAACCCAACCCAACATTTAGAACCCAACCCAACCTTTAGAGCACAACCTTTAGAACCCAACCCTACCTTTAGAACCCAACCCAACCTTTAGAACCCAACACAACCTTTAGAACACAACCTTTAGAACCCAACCCAACCTTTAGAACCCAACCTTTAGAACCCAACCCAACCTTGAGAACCCAAAGTATCCATGATACTGTGAGCTGAAAAGACAAGAGAGCACGATGGGACTAGACATCATCATATATAATACGTTCCCTCTTTTAAAGCGAGGCATTTAAGCAACTTAAGACTGAAGAAATAACTGATCAAGCTAAAGCCAGCCAATAAAACTGTACGATCAAGTAAACCTGCTTTAATTCAGTTCAATGTTTATAATATGGCAGTGACTTAATTGCAGAGTCACAGATTATCCTCTGACCTCTGTCATTTAACGTAACCTCTACTCCTTGACTCGGGAGCGGTTAGGGATCAGAGCTGGTAATCCTAATGTTGCCGGTTCGATTCCCGGCTGAGCCAAATGACGTTGTGTCCTTACGGGCAAGACACTTCACCCTACTTGCTGTAAATCGCTCTGGATAAGAGCGTCTGCTAAAATGACTAAAGTGTAAATGTAATGTAACCTCACTAGTCCTAGTAGGAGGACGTGGCAGAAGCATGTCCAGACCAGAGATCCTCTTACCGCAGTCCGCAGGGAACTCCTCGAGCTCCGGAGAGCTGCAGCCATGTTGGTGCAGATCGCTATTGAACACGGTGAGAGTGGATAAGTGCTCCGTGGAGAAGATGGCTGGACTGAAGCAGAGAAGTGAGAGAGCTGCCATAACACCACCTCGACAGGCAGGTGCCATGTTGTGTGTTCATGTGTATGGAGGTGATGACAGCGGAAGCTGAAGATCCTGTAGTTCATTCACTGCAGACCCTCCCTTGGAAATCAACCCATAAAAACTACATTTCCCATGATACCTTATGACCAATCCAGGAAGTCCTCTTGGTCCAGCCGGTAGTTTTTCCCTAGTTTGCAGGACAGGACAGGATGGCTGCAGCTGACTTTAGGTGTGTTGAATGTAACCAGGACGCGGTGGAGCTTCACAGAGATTACAGTAATGGGATCTTGAAGATCACCATCTGCGTGAGTTTACTCATTAACCTCCTGGTTGAGTGGCAGTGTTGATGCTGTGGTCGTTGCAATGGATGTAGACACGTTGCCTAGTTAGACTGTAGATCTGTGGTTCTTAATCTTGAGGTACTGAACCTCACCAGTTTATTATGCTCATTCACTGAACCAGACCAGATCTGCTGCCTTAACACCACACACTCGATGTTTGTTTCGTTTCACAGGAGTCTTGCAAGAAGCCAGTGGACAAGTACATTGAATATGACCCAGTCATAATTCTGATAGATGCCATTCTATGCAAAACCCAAGCTTTTAGGCACATCCTATTCAACACTACCCTGAACGTATGTATTAGTATTCTGGAGATTAGGGTCTATCGCAGGGGTCTCCAATCCTGGTCCGTTTTAGATGTTTCCCTGCTCCAGCACACCTGATTCTAATGAAGGATCGTTATCAAGCTCTGTGGAGGTGTGCTGGAGAAGAGAAACATCTAAAACCTTCAGGACAGCGGCCCTTGAGGACCAGGATTGGAATCAGAATGCTACAAGCAAAGTGTCACGATGTTGAGAAAGGAGGATGCCTCACTGTGTGTGTGTGCATGTGTGTGTGTGTGTGTGTGTGTGCGTACCTATTCCCTCCACAGATCCACTGGAAGTTGTGTGTGTTCTGCCTGCTCTGTGAAGCCTACCTCAGGTGGTCTCAGCTGCACGTGTCTGAGCCCAGCAGCAGCGACCCCTCTGACATCATCAGATACACCAAGGAGTGGGACTTCTACGCCATGTTTGGTCTGGCTGCTCTAGGTAACGATCAGACTTCTGCCCTTGTCCAGGGTTTAGCTCCACCACTTAGTTCTCACATGTACAGTATATCAAACATGTGAACACTTCAAAAGTCCATTAGGGGAGTTGTGTGTAAACGGGGCATCAGACTTGTCTCTGTTCTATAATTCGGGGATTAAATCGGGAGTCAGAGGTGGCTCAGTGGTTAGGGAATTGGGCTAGTAATCAGAAGGTTGCCGGTTCGATTCCCGGCAGAAAGATTTAGTTTTGTCTGAGTTCAGTCAAGCACACTGTCTCACTGTTTGTGTGCATGCGATCGAGTCATTCCATCCCCTGAAGGAAACCCAAGCTTTGAGGAAGATTCATGCACAGAATCAGCACATTTCTAGATCAACACAGAGTAACTTTCATCCCTGTTCCATGGGCAGAGCTGTGTGTGTTCTGCACGGGGGTGCTGTGCTTGCTGTGGTTGTCGGGGAGGCTGCGTTGCCGTGGTGCCGAGACGTCTCGCCTGCTCCGAGCCCTGCTGCTGTCCTCCTATGGGAAGGTCCTGCTCATACCTGCCGTCATCTGGGAGCACGACCACTCCCCGCTCTGCTTCACCCTCATCAAGCTGTTCGTCCTCACCTCCAACTCCCAGGCCATCAGGGGTAGGCAGCCCTCCTGCGAGCCCTTCAAGGCTCTGCTCGTCCGACTGCCTGATGGCTCCCACCAGATGGCAGATGGTCCCCGTCTGAAACTTGACACTGTTTTGAAGTTTGATATTTTGCCTCTCCCCTCTCTGTGCCTCCCCTGTCTTTCCTACCTGACCCCCCCCCCCATCCCCTCCTGATCTCTCCAGTAATCCTGAACTGCAGCAGGAGGTTGTCCCTCCTGGCGGTGTGTGTGGGCCTGCTGTGTGAGACCGGTCTGGCCCAGGCGTTCCAGAAACTTCCCTGGAGCCTCCAGGACATCCTGGCGTTGCACTGACTTTTGACCCCGCTGCAGCCATTCCCAGAGAAGGGCTCATTTTGATTGGCTGGTTCCAATCCTTACGCAGCATGCGTATTCCCTCCGCCATAACCACCTGCCAGAGGAAACAGCTGACTGATATGGGTCAGACTGCACCACCAATCAAAACCCCACAGACTAAACTCCAGAAATAACTACGGCCGTCTGGAATTTGCAGTCTTGTTGAATGAACGTTTTCCTGTCGGAGTTAGTCTGGGAGGACAAGAACCGCACTCCTTGTAGTGTCACTCCTAAACCTGTAAAAATGCGTACTGTGTGTACCTACCTTTGTGTACGTGTGTTAATGCAGGTATGCTAGCACACCCTGAGAGAGACGAAAGACCTGATTGACCCAACAACAGCCTCTGTGTCTCGGCCTCTAGCTTGCTTGGTAAGCTGCCATTCCAGAGGTTACCTGAGGTCAATAAGAGAGACGGGGAAACGAAGTATAGGCAGCATGAAAGGTCTGCTTTTACACGTTGGCAGGCTGTGAATGTGACACTTGTGTGTGTGCTGAAGATCTCGAAGGGATAGTATGAATGCAAATAAAGGGGTGGAATCCCCCCCCCCCCCCCCCCCCCCCCCGCCCTCTGAATCTGAACCATACAAGAGGGCAATGTTCGCTTGGTAATAACTTTGCTCTGACTTAACGCAAGTAGCTGAGCAAAGATAAGCATGTTGTGCGTGTGGAGACAGGGAGGGAAGGAGGGGGACAGGCTTGGATGACTGATAGTGTGTGAGGCAGCAGCCGTACGCATTAAAACTCCTCACCCAGAACCAGATGTCTGCGGAGTTTCGCCTTACTCTGGGGCGAACCAGCGTTCTCGCCAAAAAAATGCTTTTATCCTCTTCCAGCGAGGTCCTCCTCAAACTGTGACCAATAGGATCCAAGCATGGCATACTTACTTTGATTTGATTTGGTGGGATCTGTAATTGTGATAGCCAGCCTTTTCTAATAAAGAGGTTTTTCTACTGTTTCGCCTCTGTGAACTCCTTCCAGGTCTCTGTTTGCAAGGAATGCTGGGATTCATATTGAGGCCACAAGTTGAAACAGCTCCTCAGATCACATGAAGAATACTTCAGCTTGGAATGTTTGGTTTGGTGACCTGAGGTTCAGAGTTAGGTCCTGCTTGGAACAGTACAGATGCTGTTACCAGTGTAAACTTGCGGATCTCCTGTAACTGTATCTGAAATGAGGATCTGATTTATGGGGCTAAACATCAAAAGACCTTTTCCTATACACAATATAAAAAACATTATTTCCAATGTTATAAATATGCACATTGATGTGGTACAAAATGTAATGTTGGGTGCAAACTAATGCATTTCCTACCTGTTTTGACTATTTAGATTCATAAACCATCAGAACCAATCAACCTTGGAATAAATTAAGTTATTCTAAGATTGTACATTTCACTGCACTTCTTCAAGTGAAGTTTTGGATGAGTTAATTTAGCGTTGCACTTTTAATTACTCTGGATAGGATGCTGACAGTAATTAACTCAGCCAGGGTCTAAAGTAGGCTGTAAAATGGAAAGTAGTTTGAGCTAAATAACTGCACAAGACTGTCTAAACATGCCCAGGTCTCAAACAGGGCCAGAAATACGATGCATTTTATATTTTACGGTGCCTGTTTTGGTGCCTCCCTGGTGGTAGTGATTCTGTGGTGAGTCCATGGCCACAGTGACAAGATGTACAAACAGGCGAGCTGGCCAATCCCACGGAAAGTGACGCATACCTTGGATTTACAGATTATGCTTAATCTGCTCCAATCTCATAAACAGGTGCGTGGGCCCTGGGCAGGAGACTGGAGAGGAGAGTGGTTGACAAAAGCACATTCCAAAAGGGCAGTCCTATCTGCAATGTTTACACACACACACAATCGATTTAGCACACATATCTGAGATCTTAACACACACACAAGTGTCCTGTATTGAGTGAGACTGGGGTCACCAAACACAGCATTCAGACGGTGACCAGGCTCTGGTGCGGAGGCCTGCGACCGTTCACACAGGAAATGCTGCTCTACATTCAGCTCAGGGCACCGTGCTGCCAGGAAACACAGAACTAGGGCAACAGTCTCGAAGATTAACAACATTCTCTCCTTTTTCATCTTCCTATTGGCTCACGCACTGTTGCTCCAGAGAAGGGCTGCGGACGCCAACAGACTCAATAGACTGATCTGGAAGGCCAGTGACATTGTGACTGCTCTGGTGGCAGAGAGGAGGATGCTGGCCAAACTACACACCATCCTGGACAGTACCTCCCACCCACTCCACAATGTGCTGGCCGGACGAAAGAGTACCTTCAGCAGAAGACTCAGATCAAAGATTTCAAAGACCCTATCAAGCTGAGGATATGTATTACTCTTCATTTATTAACAATTTGTTTATCTATTACATAGCATTAAAACAATCATCCAATAACAGTAGTATGGTCATTCACTGAAAAACAACAAACCGGATAAGGAGCTGACAGGAAAACAATCCCCTTTGCATGTTTTATGGATTTTCTCATCCTAATAAACAATCAGAAGTACTACACAGTAAAACACAGTCAAAACATATCCATTGACAATGGAGGCTGAATGAACCGAAGCTGTAATCGACTGCCCTCACATCGGCCGATTTAAACTCTTTTCAGCACTTCCACTCCAACCGCATCTATGGACAAGATGATTCCTTATTAAGAATGTGAACTCATGCAAGTATTCAATAGTTTGACGACGTGAACGATTCATGGGGAACTTTTTAAGGCCTTCTTAGACCTTCTAGCTGGCAGCAGACCCTGATTTAGCGTCCAGCGAACCCCTTCACACCCTGCCCTCCAGCCCCTAGACGGGCGGTAGCTTAGGTGGGGCACATTTCAGATTGCTTGGCGTAACTGATGGTGGTAACTTTCCAATGCTGGTGAACAACCTCTTTTTTAGAGGTTTTTTTTGAGGGTGGGAATTAAACGTTTTTGCTGAGTGAGGTTCACAGGACAGTCCCTGTAAAAGACGCACCATATTTGCTGGTCGCAAATGCTACCAAACTCTGGGGTTTGGAGAGAGAGACAACAGCAATAGCCAATGGTCTGAGACCGCACGGCGTAAAGGCACTAATAGCAATTAGGGTTGGGAGGGACATTTTTGTTTTACAGACAAAGCTTTAGGACTGACAGGTGTCCTATAATACTGACTTTCACAATGAGGGGCTGGTGTTTGTAGTGTGTTGACCTGAAGTAGGCTTGAGACAGACAGAGGTATACATGTCTGTAGACATTTTCTTTCAGTGCTCCATTTCTAATTGTGATTATTTTTGCAGCATCTGGCCTACAGGCACGCTCCATTGTCGAACTGTATTAACAGTCAAGCAAACAGACTACACTACCCAGAAGTCTGTCTGAGGCGAACCCTGTAAGGTTAAACATTCTTCAATAGAGATAACACATAATACGCATGTTAGTAGCCAACAACTAGGCTGATGGTGAAAAAGCCAACTTAGAACCAAAGGATTTTTTCAACCACTACACGACCGTGTGTTCAAACACCTTGAAATCCCAATACAAGAAACCCAGGTGTGTGCGTCATTTTTGACTCTTTGGTTTGAGTACCACAATCACCCAAAAATGTGGACAATTTTTTTTCCTCACACACAAAAAGCCAGGATATGCACAAGCATAAATTCCCCTTCAGGAATAAATTTCAGACTGAACATTGGAGTTGATTCTCCTTGTAGTGACGCTGAGTGCAGTCACCTAAGCTCTGTAGGTAAGACTATGGAAGACTGTTTGGAAACATTGCCAAACAAACAGAATAAATATCACAGATCATATATGGGAGAATAACATATAGATGGGAGTTACAAAGAGTACCCTGTGTCAAATTGTTGAATGTCTACAAGGATTTGGACAATATACCGCCCCCCACCCCTCAGGTTAGGGTGTTTCTAGTTGGATATCCAGAACCAGGAAGGTTCCATGAAAGTTAAGCTAGTTCATCTTAAAGGCAGGTCCACCTGAGGCCAAGTTTGTTGTTTTCCCAGAGTAACCAGGTCCACAATGGACGATGTTGCTGGACACAGAGGTTTGTTACTGTAACAAGGGGGCCAGGCTACACCTGTGTCTGATAAATGCATCCACCAGGGGTGGAGAGGAGTCGCTCTGGGGGTGGGGGAACACAGTCTGGTTCTGGGTCAGATATGTGCGCTTCTATTGGTCTTGAAAAACGTTCCAGTATTTTTGTAAATCACCTTCTCACGCGTTTCGTCTCAGGCCGTTAAAAAAAAGGCAACTGCTTCTGACCCTGGAGATGACATCTTCCTGTATGGATGAGCAACTGGAGGAACCCCCTCCCTCCATCCCTCCCTCCCTCCCTCCCTCCCTCCCTCCCTCCCTCCCTCCATCCCTCCGTCCCTCCGTCCCTCCATCCCTCCGTCTCTCCGTCTCTCCGTCTCAACCCTGCTGACTGAACAAGAACTGGCAGCCTATTTCAACCGAGCCGTACAAAAAAACCCTCTAAAGTTATTCCAAGTAAATACACAAAAGATAGCATTTTTCATTTATATATATATATATAATAAATAATCAACCTTTGTTTATATCTCTATATGAAAAGGTCTGCCGAAAAACAAAAAGGGAGGGGGTTCTATAAGCCAGCATGTACTGCAGCGGAGCTCTTTATAAAGAGCATATTGCCTCTATAGGTGTGGAGCTGTAGAAGTCTGGAGGTCCACAGCTCGTCTCAGTGTCTGTGGTCAGGTGGAAGGTAGACCAGGTAGGTCGCTTCCATGGCTCCTCCTACAGGCCTTCAGGGGAGATGGTCGAGGGAAGAGGCTGGAAATGACAAGCCGTCTGTCTCCTCTAAGGACAGAGACCTGGACAGAGAGAGAGAGCGCCACGAGAGGAAAGCCTTTCGGAGATCCAACCGGAGACCTCTCCTCTCTCTTAAACCTCCCTCACTCGCTCTCTCTCCACCTCCTCCACCCCCCCCCCCCCCCATCCTTCCCTCCCTCCATCTCTCAAATAGTCACATGGAAGGAGTCCTGCAGCCAGCTGTCTTTGCTGGTCCCGTTCTTGGGACTCAGGCCCTCCGTCTCTGGGTCCTCCCCTGGGGGCAGGGCCTCTGTAGGGGTGGTCCCAGAAGCCTCCTGGTAGTACTCGTCCTCCTCGTCGAAGTAGCCGTTGTCTAGACCGCCGGCGCCAGCACTCAGGTCATGGCAGCTCCCTTTGTACTCCTGGATGGACTCGTGCAAGGACCAGAGCTGGCAAAGCAGCGACATGTCCTGCTGCCGCAAACCCACCTGGAAACAACAACAATCACAACAACAACAACAACAACAACAGTTAAGCTTTGAGTTTACCTGCTTCAGACCAGGTGGTTCATCACAGATGCTGGCTGTGAGGAACAGCCTAAAGGATTAGTCAGTCATCATTATAGGATCAGTGGCAGATTCCCTATTCAGTGTGACAAGTATTGGGAAAGCTTTTGAGGTTCAAGTCAAACAGGAGTATCTGGATAAGGGGGGTGAACAGGCCGGAGCAGTGGGGACTCACTGGTCATCCTGAAAGGGACATACACCGATCCAGTAAGCTACAATTCACCCTCATTTCACGGTTGTAAAATCATGATGTCAAGGATATGACCGTGTTCAGCCTGTTAGATTTGACGGAACCAGGCTGACATTTGAAGGTTGGGATTTAGATCAAAGCTAGTTAGATCATAGATCTCGTGATTCAGCTCAAACAGCTGTTGCTCGCTGCATTTCCACCAGTTAAAAGGAAAAACACACACACACACACCAACCCCCCTCAACACAGCTTTTGCAATTGTGCAATAAGATTTTTTCTCTTTACCATTTCTTTCCGTAGGAGAGCCAGAGCAGCGTCGAGGTTGGCTGGTTTGTTTTGCAGCAGATTCTCGGTGTTCTTCCTCCCTCTGCTCAGGTCGTCCTGGATCATGGTCTTCTTCGCATACATCCTCTCCATGTCCCTCCAGGACCCTCCGCTGGAGTTCAGCAGCCCGCTCAGGCTCTTGGGCAGCGGGGGTAGACCCTCGATACAGGCCAGGGTTCCGCCCGCAGCACCGTTCGCTGATTTCCCGTTCATCCTGGCGTCTTTGGAGAGCAAAAAGCAACAAAAGCAACACCACTAATGTTGGAGAGGTAAAGAGGAGATCGGGGGTCGATTTCGATTACAACATTCGTCCAAGAAAGGCAGTTTTTCTATCGAGCTCCACCATGCAACAGTGGAGATTCTTTGCTGACCGAGACGCTGTAATCCCCCCTCGAGCTGCCTCGCGCTTCCTGTGTGTTTAGTTGCAGGCTGACGGGGCGGCTCCCTCCATGGCTCCCCCTCCCAGACAGACATGACGGATGGCTGAATATTCATAACTTTAGTTACATTAACATTTATTCATTCAGCAGACGCTCTTATCCAAAGCGACTTACAACAGGGACATTCCCCCCTGAGGCAAGTAGGGTGAAGTGCCTTGCCCAAGGACACAATGTCACAGTTAGGATACGATCTCACAACCTTCTACTCATGAGGCCAACACCTTAACCGCTGAGCCATCTGACTCCTAACAATAGTTGGCTTTGTATTGGACACAGATCACTAATTGGGCATATGTGCTCTGCATGATATTCAAATAACGGACGGAATACAAAAGGGAAAACCTCCATCAAGAGGAATGTGCGAATGTTGAAATGAAATTACTGTATCGTATTCTATCAATGGAAGCATGAAATAAAATAAAACAAAGGAGAGAGAGAGAGAGAGAGAGAGAGAGAGAGAGAGAGAGAGAGCAACTCCGCAGACCACGGTACCATCCGGACAATAGCCATTTTGGGTGTGTGACCATTACAAAAGAGAGTGTGTGCCAACAAAGGTGTCAGTCTGAGAGACAGATGGTGAGCCTGTCCCTTCAACAACAGCCCTGGAAACAAAGAGACGAAACAACCACACACACACACAGGCACACGCTGTAGCCACGCACCATGTGAAGAGATTTTGTTACTGTATGACCTTGGAGGAAAAAAACATCCAGTTCAGCCACTTAACTCACACCAATATAATTATCCCCCCATTTCATAAATTGTCTGATGGCTAGTTCCTTTTCAAACGACGATGAGGTCTTCTTGCATGTGACTGAAGGTCTCTTGAGACAGTCAAGGACACTGCATCTCTAAGCCCTGAAGATGATCAACATAAGTGCTGAGGTTGCTTTTTGACAGGCTGCTCAAGATGAGGAGATTAGGCCAGTGAATGTACCCCCCGGGGGCAGTGTTTAAATATGTGTCAGTGATAGCATGCAGCCAGCTTCTAATCTGAAACATTGCTCACTTATCCCATAAGTGGCCATCTAAAGCCACAATACAGCAGACTCTCAAGCAGAGGACCGTACGCCACCCCAAATGAAAACCAACGTAGCATATGAATTACACAATGTGGCATATTCACATGCAAATAGGTCTTTATGAGCGTGAAAGGGCTTGAATTGTCCCAGAACAATATTCATAGAAAGCAGGATTTCTGTCTGGCTCTTAAGCTGCTGGCGATATAATGCCACAGTGAAGACTTGAGGATGTGTCTTGTGTCAAGCAACAAGAAGCACACGTATTCCTAAACGACATGCTCCTTTAACCTTGTCTTACTGTATAGGCTACCCAAGTGCTCCTGTTTAAACCTGCTGCTTCTGCTGCTCTAGAGCAAAAAGCCTTCGGGGAAATGGAAAATCTGGATCAGGAGCATCTGGGCATGACCATGCATTGAAGTATATGTGTTTGAAAATGATGCGATGCGTCCAGACAATTAAGTAAGCACTGTGAGATGACGACACAGCACTTAAGGATGCTTTATTCATCTCTGTAGCCTGACTGACTTTGAAGAAAGAACTGTAAGCCAACACATCCATACGAGTAGAATGTTTATTTCACAACTATGTATTTTCAAGTAAAACTGGACCCAAATATAAAGGGTAAAAATCTTGTTTTGTAATCAAGGCAACAAATCCTACCTTAAAACTATTGTAAACATGTTTTAAAGATTGACAATATAACATTAGAACATTCTATAAAAGGTTAAAAGGCATTATTTCCTAGTGTTCAGAACAGCACCGCAGCGCAGAATGACTGAGGTCACTCAACACCCTTGTCACACCGCAGCACACTGAATGTGGTATGAATTCTCCAAAACCTTGGGAGACATGAACAACAAGCAGGAGAGAAATACAATCCTGCCTGATCAGCACGCCAGCCAATCAGCACACCAGCCAATCAGCAACCCAGCCAATCAGCACCCCAGCCAATCAGCACCCACGCAAACTCTGTGATCCAGCAGGTCTATAAAGAGGCTGTCTGCTTACCGTAGAGATGTGTTGACATAGTCTAAAGCAGTCATTCTATGAGGATGTACAATACCAATCTTTTTTCAATGATTGCTTGTGTCTACCACTCAGTAAGTTTCATAAAAGCACCGGTTGTAACTAAAACAGTGATGTCTTGCCAGGAGATGTTTCTATATTTTCTGACCACTGGACTCTCACTGCAAGAGATAAGAACCAAAAACATCATGATGTAGGAGAATCAAGTCTCATTCTGCTGGGAGCTCAATGTGGTTACTGAGGATCCTTAACCTGTCCACATTCACACCATCCAACAAACCAATAACATCACAGTCAGTGCTTTGGTCCCAGAGTCCCTGAGCTGTTTGCTAAAATGCTACGGCTGTTTCCTCCTCAGGCTGTTCTTCTTCAGGACAGGCAGGAGTCTAGATGTTCATTGATTTTGGCCTCTGGCACCTTGACTTGGCACACTGGACAACTCACTGTCAGGCTGGTGGAAGAAGAACCACTGGCCTGGACAGTGGGGGTGGCTGGGGCTGGGGTCGGGGCTGGGGCTGGGGGGGCCGCCCTTGAGGTTCCTCCCTGTCTCCCGTCCCTGGAGGAAGTGGTGGACGATGGGGATGAAGACTCTGCCATGGTCTTCCCGAAGAAGTCGAAGATGTTGGCGGAGGTCCGGTTGTCCCACGATCTCTTCCTGGAGCTGATGGCCCCTGATTGGCTGGCGGGGTCTCTGGTCTGAATCTCCTCAGGAGGTTTTGACACAGTGGAGGAAGCAGCTGATGTCTGAAGGCTTCTGGAGGTGAACAGGTCCTGTACAGACCGCTGCTTGGTGTTTGGTAACGCGCTCGTCGGCTTGGCCACCTGTCCACTTGGTTTAGGAATCCTGACTGGGGAGCCATTGATGTTGACGAAGACCCTGGTGTTGCTGACTGACTTCTTCTTCATAGGCGGTCTCTTGCTCGGCAGGGCGCTGGGGGCTCCACCTGTTGGCGAGCTTGTGCTACTACCCCTGATGGGGCTCCTTCCATTAAGCCATCCAGACGAGCCTGCCGTTTTATTGACTGACAGGGCTGGGGGGGAATTTAGCTTGGCAGGGGAGACTGGGGAGGATACTGCTGGCTGTGTGGGGCCGTGCACGGAGGGTTTGTTGGTGGACGATGAGGTCGACGGTTGAGAGGCTCCGCCCAGCAGGAAACCCTTGCCGCTGAAGGGGATGACATTCCTGATGTCCTGTAAACCGGAACCTGAGAGTAAAAAAAGCCCATCTAAATAAAGCATGGCTTAAATACTCTGTGAAACATGACTGAAACAGCAGATATTCACATATGCCAAAGTACAGTACTTGCGTTAAATATGGCACACATGCGCTAGGGGGCAGTGTTGCATTTTACAGGGATTTTCCCCCCACCATTATAGAGCAAATCTCCAGTCACATTAAACAACTATTAATTTCACTGTAAAAACAACATTTTAAGAATGCATTGAAGAGCTACGCTACAAAATCTGGATGCTTTTACCATTTGTTTACCACTGGAAATACTTCCCTGCTCAGCCAATCAGCGTTTGACCCACTGGGGCAAAGACACATGCTATTAGTTGCTTTGGAGGCGTGTGCGTCAAACTGACCTGCTGTTGAGCTGGAGGGCTTCCTACTGGCTGTGGTCTTGTCCTCCGAGGCCTTCCCCTCCTTGCTGCCCTCTCCCTTCCTCTTCCCCTTCTTCCCGTACCCCTCTGGCTCCTTCACCTTGGTGTACGCCCCCCCGCAGCTCCTCTGGTGCTCCCCCCACCAGGGGTCCAGGGAGGACGGGGCCCGGTTCATGGCCCTCTTCACGTAGCCGAAGTAGGGCTTGCGGCTCTGGCAGGGGCCGTCACAGCGCCACCAGTGCTGGCGGTACAGGTCCACCTCGTCGTGGAAGGTGTGGTACACCTTGAGAGACGGGAACAGATACGGCGTCAGCGTTAGTCGACGGCGTTGGTTTGTGTTAAGTTGTTTCCGTTGTCCAAATATTAATAATATAATATACATATAATATACATTTAGTCATTTATCAGACGCTCTCATCCAGAGCGATTTACAGCAAGAACAGGGACATACCCCCTGAGGCAAGTAGCCTCGCCCAAGGACACAACGTCATGTTGGCGCAGCCTGGTGTTCGAACCAGGGACCTTCTGAGCTAACAAGCAGAACGGAAGCTTACAGTGATCTTGGTCCCAGTGGCCTGGTTGATTCTGTCCATGTGCTTGCAGAACTCAGGCCCATGTCCGTCTCTGTCTCGATTGTTCTGGGTCACGAATAGCAGAGCGTGAATCATCTCGTGAAGAAGCGTCTGAAATCAGATTTATAGTGAAGAACATGCTTAACCGGTTATACATAACACCAGATATATAACATGCTATACTACATACCTCTATATGACCCAAATCAAACTAGCCAGTAGAGCAGTGATAACTGCTGATAAACTAAACTAGTGCCATCGAGGGCCAAGAGGGGGCAGGTTTTCATGTGTCAACCAAGCAACTACACCAGCTGATTTCATTAACAAGTTTCTCTACTTAGTCAAATCAGCTGGTGTAGTGTTTGGTTGACATGAAAACCTGCACCCTCTTGGCCCTCGATGGCACCAGTTTGACACCTCTGCTTCAGGGTGAGTGAGTATTCAAGGTAGGTCACCTGGACAAGATCTCTCCTGGGTCGAAGCTTCAGTAACGGCTCGCTGAGACGGATGGAACACAGTCCACCTCGACCCTCGTAGGAACACACACCTGCACATCTGGCAAAGGAACGGAGACGGTAAAAACAACCCCTGATAATCACATGAATCTTCCAGGTCGGTTAGATCAATATTTTGGTACACTCTAGCACTTTTGAGGTTCATGATGTTTAATTATAACTTGTTTGACTGCATGCTCTGATGGTTCTACCCTGTGGCGCTTATTTGGTTTCTCACAATGTATGCTGCAGATTTTATCTACCCAGAATCTTTGGGGGCTATCTCGTTGATATGATCACTGACCGATGCTCTTTTGTAAAGCTCTCTCTTGGAAGTCGCTTTAGACAAAAGCGTCTGACAAATCAATCAATGTAAATGTGGATTTTGACCTGGGGGTATGACATTCAAACTCACAGGGTCATCCTGGGGCTCCATTTGACCTCCACACCGGAGAGTTTCCCCCAGAAGAAGGTGTGGTTGAACTCCAGGAACATGGATCTCACATCGGGGTTAGGGTCCAGGGTTTCCCATGAATCGTCCACGATGGACATGGTCCTCTCGGGGTGAACATGTGCACCTGAACCCGGTAAGACTCTCCTCTTCTTGCTGCTTTGTCCATCACGGTCCCCTTCATCACTCAGTGTGGATCTGGAAGCCTCGGCGTCAAACTGCTCCTGCAGCTGAATGGCGAGCAGATAATCCTGGTCCATGATCATGACAGGATGAACAGATGCCCACTAGGGCAGACAGGTTTTTCGGGGTGATTTGATCTGATGCTACCAGCAGCAGAGTTAACAGAGTTAATCTAATCAGTCATGTTGACTCAGTGATGGAGCCTCTTCAGTCCTGTTCTCAGTCCTAACACCCATATGATATCCCCCAATGTCAGCATAGTGTTCTAGCTGGCTGGTTAAGATGGTAGTTGACCAGTTAACAGTTTTGATCTAAAGACTGAAGCTTCCAGCAGCAGGACCAGCCGCGCGCCATCTCCTCTCCTTCAAACTCTACTTCCTGTTTAGGTGCTTCGGCAGCATTCCAATTCAAAACGTCCCCTCTTTCTGTACGCCTCTTTATAAACAATGTAACAAAATAACCTGATGTGGCGTGTAGTTTGTAGGAATGGCTGACTCGAAAAAAAACGAACCGAAAAACACGAACCAATTATCTAAATATATCTAAATAAAATAGATTTTACAATTTATAAATAAAACATACAATAGGGACAATTTTTTGTATTGGAATTTAACCAGTGTTGGCAAATAATTGTTGTCCAACTAAAACTATCCACGAAAACGGATACCTGGAAACACACTGCACTATAATATTTACTCATCGCTGTTTACAAAACATATTCAACAATTTAATTGCATAGTATGATTTATTTTGTAATATTTCAGTTATCTTATAATATATATTTATGTGTGTATGTTTTTTTGCAACAGATTCTTGTTGCGGTGCAATGTAATTGATTGGCCATCTATTTCCGCAGATCGTGACGTTTCAGGGAGTAAACCCGTGATGTTCCTGTTTCCTGTGTTGTTGAAGCTCCTGGTTCAGTTGGTGAAGCTTCAACGGTTTGATTCTTATAGTTTCCCTTAAATAAGCAACGCAAAAGTATTAAACATGACCGACACGGCTGGCAGGCTGCGCAAACAGCTGGAATCAGCTAATTTCGACCCTCAAAACTACGTCAAACAGCTGTCACAACAATCCGATGGAGACAGAGACCTGCAGGAGCACCGGCAGAAGATCCAGACCCTGGCTGATGAAACCGCCCAGAACCTGAAGAAGAACGTCTACAAGAACTACAGACAGTTCATAGAGACCGCCAAGGAGATCTCCTATCTGGAGAGTGAGATGTACCAGCTGAGCCACATCCTGACCGAGCAGAAGAGCATCATGGACAGCATCACTCAGGCTCTGCTCTCCACCGACAAGGACGAGACCTCCAAGGAGATGCTGGCCGCCTTCCCCAAGGAGACGGAGGAGGTGAAGCAGAGGACCCTCACCACCCTCCTGGAGAGAGTGGAGGGCTGCAAGAACATCATGGAGACACCAGGTAGATACCTGGTGTACAATGGAGACTTGACGGAGTATGATGTGGACAGCATGTCCCAAGTCCAGAAGGTTCACGCCTTCCTGATGAACGACTGCCTCCTCATCGCCACGTGGCTGGCGACCCGCCGAGGCAATGAGAAGTACAAGTACAACGCCCTCTATGACCTGGAGAGTTTCGCCATCGTCAACGTGAAGGACCACCCTCCGACGAAGGACATGTTCAAGATCCTCATGTTCCCTGAGAGCCGCATTTTCAAGGCGGAGAACAGCAAAGTGAAGAAGGAGTGGCTGGAGATCCTGGACGAGACCAAGAAGAACAAAGCCACCAAGGACAAGCACAAGAAAGAGGAGGAGGTCCCTCGCTCTCCCGTGAGGCCCGAGCCATCCTCGGTCTCCACCAACCCGTTTGACGACGAAGATGAGCCCGTCGACTCCGAGGAGGCCGCTGACCTGAGCTTGGAGTGGATCCAGGAGCTCCCCGAAGACCTGGACGTCTGCATCGCCCAGCGGGACTTCGAGGGAGCCGTGGACCTCCTGGATAAGCTCAACGAGTCCTTCAAAGACCAGCCGGCCAGCCCCAGGGTGAAGGAGCTGAGGGGGAAGGTGGAAGAGCGAGTCCGTCAGCTCACCGAGGTCCTGGTGTTTGAGCTCTCCCCAGACCGCTCTCTCCGAGGCGGGCCCAAGGCCACGAGGCGGGCCGTGTCCCAGCTCATCCGCCTGGGCCAGTCCACCAAAGCGTGCGAGCTGTTCCTGAAGAACCGGGCGGCCGCCGTCCAGACGGCCATCCGCCAGCTCCGCATCGAAGGAGCCACGCTGCTCTACATCCACAAGCTGTGCAACATCTTCTTCACCAGCCTGCTGGAGACGGCCAAGGAGTTCGAGACGGACTTCGCCGGCAACACGGGCTGCTACTCGGCCTTCGTGGTGTGGTCGCGCTCGGCCGTGAGGATGTTCGCCGACGCCTTCAGCAAGCAGGTGTTCGACAGCAAGGAGAGCTTGTCCACGGCGGCCGAGTGCGTGAAGGTGGCCAAGGAGCACTGCAGGCAGCTGAGCGACATCGGGCTGGACCTGACCTTCACGCTGCAGTCGCTGCTGGTGAAGGACGTGAAGGCGGCCCTGCAGAGCTACAAGGAGGTCATCGTGGAGGCCACCAAGCACCGCAACTCAGAGGAGATGTGGAGGAAGATGAACCTGATGACGCCCGAGGCCCTGGCCAAGCTCAAGGTAGGCCGGCCCTGGTGGAGGCTGTGTTGGTGCTGGTGGCTGAGGCTGAGGCGGGAGGGCTTAGTAGAGGGAAGTGTGTTGGCGAATGTGTTGGGGCACAGCAAAGGGAGGGCTTGTGAGATGGATGTAGAGAAGGGTGTGTGCGAGTGTGTCCAAGGAGAGGATGAGATCGTGGGCCGATCACCTGAATCCTAAACAAAACATTTAACTATCCACCCCCCCCCTTTCTTTCCTTTGCTTTCTCCACTCTTCTCTCTCCCTCCCTCACCCTTTCTCCCCATCTCTGTTCTTCTCTGCCTGCTCTCTCTATATCTCTATTTTTCTCTCTCCACTCCCTCCCTCTCACTCTCAATGCTCTCTCTTCTATCCCCACCTCCCTTTCCATTGTCTCCCCTACCCCTCTCCAACCCCCACCCCCCCCCCCTCCCCAGGAGGAGATGCGCGCCTGCGGCATCACCACCTTTGACCAGTACACGGGCGACAACTGCTGGGTGAACCTGAGCTACACGGTGGTGGCCTTCACCAAGCAGCTGATGGGCTTCCTGGAGGAGGGCCTCAAGCTCTACTTCCCCGAGCTGCACATGGTCCTGCTGGAGAGCCTGAGGGAGCTCATCCTGGTGGCCGTGCAGCACGTAGACTACAGCCTGCGCTGCGAGCAGGAGCCCGACAAGAAGAGCTTCATCCTGCAGAACGCCTCCTTCCTCCACGACACGGTGCTGGCGGTGGTGGAGCGGAGGTTCGAGGAGGGGGTGGGCAAGCCGGCCAAGCAGCTGCAGGACCTGAGGAAGAGCATGAGGCTGGTGCGGGTGAACCCAGACAGCACCATGTCCATGGTGTAGAGGCACTGGGCGTCTGGGCGTCTGGCCCGCCTCTACCGTGCCTCTATCGTGTAATGACTTCTCTCACAGACTGCCGGAAATGATCCGGCTTATTTAACAATTTCCATGTTTTAAAAATACGTGTGCTCCCTTTGGGGTCATTGTGACCCACCTTTTGCGCCACAAGGGTGGGGGCGCCATGACCCGAAGTTGTGTCTCTGTGCTGGATGATAAGTGTTAATGGTGGGATGGAGAAGGGGTGGTGTTGGAAGCTGTATGTAATCGAATGCACTGCTCCAATGCTTGTGTAATAAAAGTGCTGCATATGCCTACTGTGGTCTGGGGGAGGGGGGTTGGGGGAGGGGTGAGAATGTGACGTTGGCAAGTCTTGAATTGTTTTCGACCAGGTAGATCGACTTAGAGAGGAGAGAAATCTGCACAGAAAGGCCATGACAAGTCATCTCCCATGACAAGATTCAGGATTGATTCAAATCACAATAACTTTACTAAAAGAGATATGCAACAAAAAGATCAACAGGGATTTTAGAAATTGATTATGAAATATTGAAATCCATGATCCCTCTTAAGGAAATAGTTTGCTCTGTTTCATAAGTGAAAATTGTGGTGTGCTTGTTGGGGCATGAGTAGATACGGCTTTTTTTCTGTACAGATCGATTTAATATCAAAACAAGCAAACAAACTTCCCCTCATAACCTGATATTGGAGCACACAGCTCGGCAATTTAATTTCTTTCCATCGCCGAGCTTCATAATAAAATCATCCATAAAAGGTCAGCTGTACTCTGGGGGGAGTGTCAGTGTACAGCAGAAGAGAAAGATTCCTCTTCGTCCTCTTAAAGGTTTTTTCGAAACGTGCTATTGGCCAGCAGACTGCAGTAGTTTAATTAGGCCCTAAATCAAGAGTCAAGTGGCGCAGTCGGTTAGGAAGTCGGGCTAGTGATTAGAAGGTTCCTGGTTCGAACCCTGGCTGTGCTAACATGATGTTGTGTCCTTGGGCAAGGCACTTTACCCTACTTGCCTCAGGGGGGAATGTCCCTGCCTTTGCTGTAAGTCTCTCTGGATAAGAGTGTCTGATAAAATGACTGAATGTAAAACTAAGCTCTGTTTGGTGGCCTGTCTGTATTGAACCTACAGCATGCTTTCTACAGAGACAGGTGGATATACTAACATGGATGGATTACTTTCATTCCTTATAGTCTCTTGTTCCCTTTCCACTGCAGGGATGGATCTTTGAGCCTGTAGATCCTCACAGTATTCACTCTGATCTCTCCCTGAGCTCCTCACTCTTCTGTACATCAGTGTTCTGCCAACGAACTAAAGATGAGTCAGTCCTGGGTTAGGGGTAAATCAGTTGTACAAGTCTTCTGAAAATTGAGCGTTTTGGTATTACACAACTGGAAAATGATTTCTGTGTTTTGTGTCAGTTCAAATCCTTCATTAAATTGTAATTAAATAGAAGCTGCCATTAACGTGATCTTGTTGTAGATCTATTATAGACCGACTGTATGTACTGTCCCCGGAATATATCATGCACACACACACACACACACACACACACACACGTACGCACTCAGATATTTACTGTTAAGTCAAGTGCATGACCATCACATTCCAGTGAAAGCTTGCATGGTTATGCTTTCCTTTATCCTACCAAAGGCCCACATGTCAAGAATATCTACTATTTAATGTGGCCATTCAGTTTGATCCATGTGAATAGATCCATACATGTTCAGTCAATAGATGACCTCATTACTGAGCTCAGGCCCTCAGTGGTCAGTTGGGCTCCTCCTGACTGCTGGATGTGGTGCAGCCTCCACAGCCCTGTCAGGCAACAAAGGACTTGTGTGTAAATTGATTTCTTTTAGGTGAGGATGGGGGTCGTGTGTGTTGGTTAGATAGTTACAGTCCCTCAATGGGATTTGTAGTTTTATGATAATGTCGAGAGACGATAGTGTGAAATCTCCTAGGATGAATGCGCGTTCACGGACTACAATACCAAGAACGCATCGTGCGCATGCGTAGAATGACGATTGCGCATCTCGTGCACGTGCACATCGTGCGCATGCGTAGACTGACGTTAAGAGCTGTTCACAGCAGAAGGTGCTGATCTGGTTTCTGAGAGCGTCTCTTTTTAAAACAGGACAACCAGCGCTATGGATGAAGAATTAAAATGCCCTGTTTGTGGTTCCCTCTTCAAGGATCCTATTCTGCTGCCATGCTCACACAATGTGTGTCTGGCCTGCGCCCGAAATATCATCGTGCAGACCCCGGAGGGTGAGACCCCCTCCCCGCACTGCCGAGCCACCGGGAACCCGGACTATGACTACCTGGACATGGACAAGATGAGCATGTACAGCGAGACAGACAGCGGCTATGGATCCTACACTCCCTGCCTCAAGTCTCCTAACGGTGTGAGAGTGTTCCCACCGACTCTGGTGCACCGTCACTGCTCCATCACCTGTCCCCTGTGTCACCGGAGCGTCTCTCTGGAGGAGCGAGGTCTGCGGGGCTTCCCCAGGAACAGGCTGCTTGAAGCCATCGTGTCTCGGTATCAGCAGAGCCGAGGCGCCGTGGTCAAATGTCAGCTGTGTGACCGCAGCCCTGTGGATGCTACTGTGATGTGCGAGCAGTGTGATGTCTCTTACTGCACCCCGTGCCAACAGAGGTGCCACCCCTCCCGAGGACCCCTGGCCAAGCACAGGCTGGTGCCCCCCACCCAGGCCCCCTCCTCAGCAGCAGGGGGTCAACCACAGAAACTCCCCGGAGCAACTGTGCGCAAACCGGCGAGCTGTGCGGATCACGACTCGGAGAACTTCAGCATGTACTGCGTCAGCTGCAGGACTCCGGTGTGTCTGAAGTGTCTGGACGACGGCAAGCATGGAAAACACGAGCTCAAACCTCTGAGCGTCATGTGGAAACAGCATAAGGTAAGATAAAAGTCTATCCCATTTCTGCCCCCGAGCTACCCTCCAATCTAGATCAGCAGAACACCTCACCACACTGACATCCAGATGTAGGCTACTGAAATGGTGTTAGTCACCCAGTAGAGTAGGTCACTGGGAAACACTAACTGGGACAGCTGGGCAGCTTTTCATAGGAAATTCTGAAATGACCTCCAGCACTGTGTTAGACACTGCACTGCTAGATAGCTAGATCACCCTGTCTCACCCTGTCTCACCCTGCCTCACTCTGTCTCACCCTGCCTCACCCTGTCTCACCCTGTCTCACCCTGCCTCACTCTGTCTCACCCTGCCTCACCCTGTCTCACCCTGTCTGACCCTGTCTCACCCTGCCTCACCCTGTCTCACCCTGCCTCACCCTGTCTCACCCTGTCTCACCCTGCCTCACCCTGCCTCACCCTGTGTCACCCTGTCTCACCTTGCCTCACCCTGTTTCACCCTGTCTCACCCTGCCTCACCCTGTCTCACCCTGTCTCACCCTGCCTCACCCTGTCTCACCCTGTCTCACCCTGCCTCACTCTGTCTCACCCTGCCTCACCCTGTCTCACCCTGTCTGACCCTGTCTCACCCTGCCTCACCCTGTCTCACCCTGCCTCACCCTGTCTCACCCTGTCTCACCCTGCCTCACCCTGCCTCACCCTGTGTCACCCTGTCTCACCTTGCCTCACCCTGTTTCACCCTGTCTCACCCTGCCTCACCCTGTCTCACCCTGTCTCACCCTGCCTCACCCTGCCTCACCCTGTCTCACCCTGTCTCACCTTGCCTCACCCTGTTTCACCCTGTCTCACCCTGTCTCACCCTGTCTCACCCTGCCTCACCCTGCCTCACCCTGTCTCACCCTGTTTCACCCTGTCTCACCCTGTTTCACCCTGTCTCACCCTACCTCACCCTGTCTCACCCTGCCTCCATGCAAAAATACCCCCACTGTCCAGCGTTTGAACAGGCTTACAGTTCTAGGTGTTTGCCCTAAAAGTCGCTGGTGAGAGAAGTTAGACACTTCTATCCATGACCTCCTCCCCCCTTTCAGTTCAAACAGTGCCTTGTCCCCCGAGGTCAAGTCTGTAGAGTCTGGTGGGTTAGGGTTAACCTCCAGTCTGGTGTTCACAAGCCCTCCACCTCCAGTCTGGTGTTCACAAACCCTCAACCTCCAGTCTGGTGTTCCAGCTGTCAGCTGTCTGCCTGAAGCTCTGGCTTTGGGAGGGTGAAAATATGTGTGGAAGAGGAAGAGGATATGACTCAGAGCTGTGTATGAATCCTCTCCTTCCTCCTCTTCCTACGTGCTCACACACATCCTCCTCCTCCTACGTGCTTACACACACACACTCAAATACACACACACAAAGACACACATACCACCACCACCATCTCTGTGATCACAGTCTACTGTAGGAAGACTAACAGAGGTATCACACTGCCTGCCTCTAACAGCTAACAGCAGCTTTTCAGGCTAAACATGCCTTTTAGACAGAGCTGTCGCTAGACACCCAGATTCGGCCAACGGACAAGGAGTGCCTGTTTGGCTGTTTTGTGAAGTGGGTCACTAATCTCTCCCCAGCGGGATTGGGGAGTGGGTGCCCTCGCGTCTAGCCGTCCATCACTCATAATCTATCCCTTGGCTCGCTCCACGCCCCCCCCCACGCCCCACCCCCACCTGCCGATTCATCTCCCTCTCATTCATCTCCATCACTCCTCCCCCACCGCTCGATAATCAGGCTGTTGTTGTGGACTCACCTTCACCAACGCTGCCCACCGCAAATGACCCGTGAAAATCGCATTCGTCGCCGCCAAGGCGTTCTCGTAAGTAACGAGCGTCGCCAACGCGAAGCGCCGAGCACTTAGTTAATACACAGCTCCTGGTTCTGCAGTGGGGAGAGATCGATCCACTGTGTCATCCACTTATCCCTGCCGGAGCCTGATGAACTGATGAAGGAGGTTAGCTGGTGGAGCTTCACGTATAGGAAAGAGAGAGAGAAGAGGGCTGAGGGAAAAGGAGTGAAGGTTAAGGTCAGGGTTACGGGGACCTTATTCATGAATAAACCAAAGCCATGTGTTAAGACTGACGCCATAGGCTACCTTACGGTTGGAACAATGATGCTAAGACTTCTGCCTGTGACAAGATAGGAGCCCTCAGGATACCAGGCAGTCCTATCCTCATCCCTCCTCTCAGCCTGATGTTGAAAGGCATTAGTATCAACTGTCTGTCAACTAGAACAGATTTGACCACAGGGTTCACGTGTCCAGATGGAGGAAGCAGACTGTTGGGTTAAGGGGGGTTAATACTGGAAGGACAGTGACCTGGGAGGGAGGCATGGAGGGAGGCATGGAGGCATGGAGGCATGGAGCGAGGCATGGAGGGAGGTATGGAGGGAGGTATGGAGGGAGGTATGGAGGGAGGTATGGAGGGAGGCATGGATGGAGGCATGGAGGCATGGAGGCATGGAGGGAGGTATGGAGGGAGGTATGGAGGGAGGTATGGAGGGAGGCATGGAGGCATGGAGGCATGGAGGGAGGTATGGAGGGAGGTACAGATGAGCGTGGTCAGACATGTAGAGCACTGACGCTCTGGAATGAAAGAGCTTCCAGAGCAGCGGAGGCTGACACACACACACACACACACACACACACACACACACACACACACACACACACACACACACCCTCACACACACATCATACTCATACACACAGACAACACACACTTATCTCCCTTAACAAATTAAACTGAACAATACTGGGTGAATGTGTGTGTGTGTTCATGTTTTACTATTGCAGTAACAATAAGCCCTTTCTAATGGTGTTTAACTGCAACTTGTCAGTCTCACCTAAAGCTTTGTTAGGGATTTGATCTGTCTGCAGTCTGTTCTCTGTGATAGCTGTGTTGTTGAGGCCACGGTGAACCTTCTTATGAGGACACACAGCTTCTCCTGAAGCGAGCTACAAAGCCTCAGACTTTGTGGGAACAGTAAGGTTGTATGTGGTGAAATGGTGGGCCAGCCTAAACACAGATTGTGAAGTCTAAACAGAGACTTTTCCAGTTCTTCTCACGGCACTGGGCATGCGTCTTATCTATTTTTCAGTTTGCCTATAAAATACTGTTCAATACTTTATTTAATACTTTATTTATTTCAAACAAGTTTTGAGTCATGACATTGAGCACCGTTGGGACTTCCTGTTCTCTTGTTCAGCTCCAGACTTTTCTGCAGTTGCCTTCGATAAAGAAGTTAGTCAAAGTATTTGCATCTTTGGTCTCAAGAGATTCCATTTGGACTCTTGGGTATAAATTGGACCCGACCAACAGCTTCTTGATCACATCAGTCAAGACTTGAAAACAAAGCTGCTGTCACAGACGTCAGTGCTGTGAGGAAATGTCATGGTCATGTTATGTTATTTA
The DNA here is from genome assembly GCA_030340665.1 of Neosalanx taihuensis. Lineage (NCBI taxonomy): Eukaryota > Metazoa > Chordata > Actinopteri > Osmeriformes > Salangidae > Neosalanx > Neosalanx taihuensis. Next base: position 1,018,335 of record CM059299.1, on the reverse strand, counting down.
ACAACACTGACACAGGGGACAACCCTAGGCTCCCAGTGATATTTACCCCACTGTCAAAATCACTGTGCAAAAAAACAAATAGGCCTAATAGCCTAATGCATTCACAGCTCATGAATATGCATTCACAGTTCATGAATATGGATTCACAGCTCATTAATATGCATTTACTACCGGATGGCCTTAGCTGAGGGGCAGGGTGGGGGAGGTCACAGTTGTGCAGCTTCCTGTGACCATTGATGCAGAAACTCATTGTGGCTATTTAAAGACCACACACACACACACACACACACACACACACACACACACACACAAACACACTGACTTCAGCCTCAGCAGTCTTAGCAGGCCAGGCCAGTGGAAGGACAGTGCAGGGCAGATGAAATATTCAAGCTGTGGGACGCAGTGGTACTGTCCCACCCTCCACCCAGAACACCCCCCCCCCCCCCCATAATTTTGGTGCCCCCCCAAGCACTTGATGCGCAGTGCAGCGGTACTGCACCTCCCCCACCCCCCAACTGTGGTTCAGCTCAGGGTCACTCTCCTGCCTGAGCGGGTGTGTCCATGTGCAGCCCTGGCCCCTGGAGCGTCTGCCTGTCTGGTGGGCTGATGACTCAGGGGCCCTGAGGGCCTGGGAGAGCCCAGCCTCTCCGGGAGGCAGATGGACAGACGGGTCGATGTGTACGTCCCACTATGGCCTTCCTGTGTCAGAGGGGGGGAGGAAGGAGCAGGGGGGAGGGGGGAGGGAGGGTGGTAGACTGGAGGGAGGGTGTAGAGAGGGTGGAAGGGAGGGAGGGTGTAGAGAGGGTGGAAGGGAGGGAGTGAGGGTGGATGAGTCTGCTCTGATCCATTCATTTACAGGATGCATCCTGTTGTGCTATCAAACGACACAGTTATACACACATGTACTAATGTGCTACAGTAGTTCATTGTATAGTAAAATAGAATAGTATTACAATAGTAAGCAGAGCAGCACAGAGCAGTCTAACACACTGCTAGTTGCTGGTGGCTTCATACAGCAGGTTGCCTGAATGCTCCAGTTATCACCCTGAGGCCCACAGAGAGAAAGCTGCCACCCTTAACCCTGCTACACTAAAGCTTCTGACACAGCATCAGAGATGGAGGTTAATGCACTGGATCTGTCGTCCTTTAGCAGACGCTCTTATCCAGAGCGACTTACAGTACAGTACAGGGACATTCCTCCTCCTGAGGCAAGTAGGGTGAAGTGCCTTGCCCAAGGACACAACGTCATGTAGCCTCAGACGGGAATCGAACTCGCAACCTTCAGATCACACGAATACAGGCTGTTCTACTGAGTAAAGGCTGTTCTACTGAGTAAAGGCTGTTCTACTGAGTAAAGGCTAATTTACTTTATTTCTAATATGGGCGGATCTACTGAATACAAACTGTTCTACCCAACTGTTCCTCTAGATCAGGGGTCACCAACCCTGGTTCTAGGGAGCCACTGTCCTGAAGATTTTAGATGTTTCCCTGCTCCAGCACACCTGATTCTAATGGAAGGTAATTATGAGGCTTCCACAGAGCTTGATAACGACCCTTCATTAGAATCAGGTGTGCTGGAGCAGAGAAACAGCTCAAATCTTCAGGACAGTGGCTCCCTAAGACCAGGGTTGGTGACACCTGCTCTAAATATTGACTTAATATGGACTGTTCAACTGTTCCACTGAAAACAGACTGTTCAACTGAATCTAGCCATGTCTTCATACCCGAATGAGGCTGCAGGTATTTATGATTGTGGTAGAATGTATGCACCATTATGGGGGAGTGTCTGAGTGTGCATGTATGCCAAAGCTTTCTCATGCGTGTGCGTGTGTGCATGTGTGTGTGTAACTCACTGTGACCAAAGGCGTTGAGAGCCAGAGTTTTTGTGTTCTATATTTAGAGGCAGGAGAGCCTGCCAGTACCAAGCCTCCATGAAGGGTCGACTGTACTGCTGTGAACAAACCCCAGCGTTACCATGGATACATGGCAGCAAGTAGCCCTATTGTAGTTTAAAATGAAACCTAATTTGCCCTCGTAAAAAGATTACATAAACACCTAGGTTCAAATGGAATATTTTCAAGAAAAAAATGAAGTTTTTCTGCTCGGTCAGTGTCTGTTCAAGTACACAGTGAAAGAACGCCTGATGAAATATTGATCTGATAGATTCGTTTTTCCCTGACACATCTTATCTGGATTGGTTTAATTGGATGGGAATGGTCCATATTTTGCATTTTCATGCATATATGAATGTCGCAAACCCCATTAATAATGGATCAGTGTTGGAAGGCTGCAGATCTTTTCTTTTTTTTGGGGTGTGTAAGATGTTCACTGCATCCTCTTTACAGTAATACCCCCCTAGAGAACAAGCTTTAATAATGAACACAGCTCTCTCTGTAATAACCTCTTCTTTAGTGGTGGGTGAGTTGCCTGGCAGAATTGGATTGTGGTGTTGTGCTGGACAACGTAGTGAATGTGCGTTCAAGTGCATGTGTGTGTACAGTGTGGTTATTTGTAGTCTACTGGTGCGTGTGATGTGGTATTTGACAGTATTGTGTGGTATATTGGGTGCTATTTTGCAATGTTGGGATGGGTTTTGTATTATAGTGGGTTATGTGATGTTGTACTCCACCAAATGTAGAGTGCAGTGTTGTTTAGTTGAGTGGTGGGTATCTTTGTAGTACAGTGGTGTGTGTGTGTAGCGTGTTATGGTTTAGTAAAGTGGTGTGTGTGTGTGTAGTGTGTCGATGCTGCGTCCGTGCAGGATTTGATCGTAAGCTGCCAAGTGGAGAGGGAGAGGGAGAGGGAGAGGGAGAGGGAGAGGGAGAGAGAGAGAGAGAGAGAGCTTGTGCCAGCCACCAGATGTGGAGCACTAATAGCACAGCTGCTGAGTGAGAGTGGAGGGGGATGGAGAAGGTGGGAGGACGAGAGAGGACGAGGACCAGGGGAGAGCACATCTGAGAAAGGAGGGGGGGGGGAGCAGGGGGAGGGAGGGGAGGAGGGGGGGTGGGCGGGGGGGCGCAATGACCCACTCCTCCTGGCAAGTGCATCCCTGAGGAGTGATTGTAACCAAGGTGAACTCCTCTCTCTCCCTCCCTTTCTCCCTCCCTCTCTCCCTCCCTCTCTCTCTGTACATATCCTTCTAGTCAGCACAGCTGTGTCCTCCCCCGCTAGGCTACCGCACACGCATGCATTAGTTCATCAGTGTGATCAAATAACAACCTTGGACACAATCTTCATGTGACAGGAAGAGTGTGACTCACTTCCTGTTGGCTGGAAGTGAACCGTTAAGTGCCGACAATATTTGACAGAAGAGCGATTTTCCCTGACTTACTAAACATCCCCAATTTCACTGACAGACAACTTTATTTCTTGTTTCCCAGTGATTCATTCGTTCCTTCATTCAAGATTGTAAGGTACTCAATCTCTATAGAGACTCCCTGTCACCTACTGCTTGACCTGCTAGCCTTACCCACCAGGGCTGCACTTCAGCCAGGGTTAAGACTGAGGAGAGCTCAGACACGGGTAGAGCAGTGGTCCCCAACCCTGGTCCTTAGGGACCCACATGTTTTAGATGTTTCCCTGCTCCAACACACCTGATTCTAATGAATGGGTCGTGATCTAGCTCTGAAGAATCCTGGTAAGGAAAAGGCATTCGAATCAGGTGTGTGGGAACGAGGAAACATCTAAAACATGCAGGACAGTGGGACCTGAGGACCAGGGAAACATCTAAAACATGCAGGACAGTAGGACCTGAGGACCAGGGAAACATGTAAAACATGCAGGACAGTGGGTCTTGAGGACCAGGGAAACATCTAGAACATGCAGGACAGTGGGCCCTGAGGACCAGGGAAACATCTAGAACATGCAGGACAGTGGGTCTTGAGGACCAGGGAAACATCTAAAACCTGCAGGACAGTGGGCCCTGAGGACCAGGGAAACATCTAGAACATGCAGGACAGTGGGCCCTGAGGACCAGGGAAACATCTAGAACATGCAGGACAGTGGGCCCTGAGGACCAGGGAAACATCTAAAACCTGCAGGACAGTGGGTCTTGAGGACCAGGGAAACATCTAGAACATGCAGGACAGTGGGACCTGAGGACCAGGGAAACATCTAGAACATGCAGGACAGTGGGACCTGAGGACCAGGGAAACATCTAGAACATGCAGGACAGTGGGTCTTGAGGACCAGGGAAACATCTAGAACATGCAGGACAGTGGGACCTGAGGACCAGGGAAACATCTAGAACATGCAGGACAGTGGGACCTGAGGACCAGGGAAACATCTAGAACATGCAGGACAGTGGGACCTGAGGACCAGGGAAACATCTAGAACATGCAGGACAGTGGGACCTGAGGACCAGGGAAACATCTAGAACATGCAGGACAGTGGGTCTTGAGGACCAGGGAAACATCTAGAACATGCAGGACAGTGGGACCTGAGGACCAGGGAAACATCTAGAACATGCAGGACAGTGGGTCTTGAGGACCAGGGAAACATCTAGAACATGCAGGACAGTGGGACCTGAGGACCAGGGAAACATCTAGAACATGCAGGACAGTGGGACCTGAGGACCAGGGAAACATCTAGAACATGCAGGACAGTGGGTCTTGAGGACCAGGGAAACATCTAGAACATGCAGGACAGTGGGACCTGAGGACCAGGGAAACATCTAGAACATGCAGGACAGTGGGACCTGAGGACCAGGGAAACATCTAGAACATGCAGGACAGTGGGCCCTGAGGACCAGGGTTGAGAACCACTGGGGTAGCGAGCCTGTTTACATGCATTCATTCAGCAGAAGTGCAGCAAACATCGAGAAGTATACAGTTCTAACAGTATTACAGTGGCTATGATTTGTGATAGTGTAACATTATATAATATGTTATAATGAACATTATTATGATAATATACAGAATATATATATATATATAACATATATAAATACTATTATATAATATAATAGCCTAGTTCTCTGGCTAACAGACAGGGTGAAGGCTTACTGCTGATTAACACTGAGCTCTATCAGAGTCAGTCATATTTAAATGGGGGAGGGTCGATGGTAAACTGTCTGTCTGTTTGATTTGTTCGTGCTGATCGACTGGCCTAATGACATGATCATTTGAGAACAAATGAGATAACTAAAGATCTGTATTTGAAAGGTTTTTGATTCGAGCTATCGACGTGTTTATTTATTCATGTATGGAAAACTGGGTCGACTGATTCCCGACAGAATGAATCCATGAGTCGACTCTCTTCACCGTCAGATACTGGGGTCAATTCTGAACCGTTTGCTTGTTAGATCCATCGACTGGAGGAAGACCTGATCTATCAAACCGAGCAGATCTGAAACAGATCTTCGAACATGTCAGAATCTGAATCAGAGTCGGTTTTATTCGCCATGTAAATAGGACAAACACAACAATTACTGTGGCAGGATAGTGCAAACAATGAACATAGAAACTTCCAGTTTAAAAAATAAAGTCCATGACTAGACCATTAACCTTCCCAGATATCACCACCTTGGAGAACCACTAATGCTTGAAGATCACTCACATCATTGGTAGATGTGGGGTGTGTGTGTGTGTGTGTGTGTGTGTGTGTGAGTGTGTGAGTGAGAGAGAGATAATTGTAGTTCAACAGTCTGTCTCCCAATGGGAGGCCTGACCTCTGAAAGGTCATACACACACACACACACACACACACACACACACACAATCACCACACACTATGCACTGTGTCACTCTGGTTCTACCCAGGTGTTAGTCTTCTTGCCCCAGCCAGCCTGCTCTCCACAGGTACTGCTTCCTGTTCCCTTAGCAACCCTTAGCCTATCCTAGCCCTTAGCCCAGACTAACTCTAACCCTGGTCTCTCCTAACCTGGTCTGGACAGACAGCTTGGCAAGCCAGATGGCTGTCTAAAAAGAGTGTGTAGGACCAAGAAGGTGTGTCTGGTTCCCAGCTCTTCTCACCGTGGGTGGCCAGGACAGGGTGTGTGTGTGTGTGTGTGTGTGTGTGTGTGTGTGTGTGTGCGTGTGTGTGCGTGTGTGTGCGCGGTTGGTCAGGGGGGGGTGGAGGCCCCTGGAGGAAATGAAGCAGGTGGAACAGGAAGTGGCGCCCTGCCAGTCTGATGTCCTCAGGGTGGCTGTCTACTGTGATTACCCATCAGTCCTGGGAGGAGAGCACACACACCAGCACATCAGACACACACACACACGCACACACACACACACACACACACACACACACGCACACACACATACTGTATGTGCAAGCAGACACACACTCACCCGTATAGCATCACACCTCACTGTGCTCAGATTAGATTTTTTTCTTTCACATCGATCCTGTCCCAGAGCGTTATTGAGTGAGTTTGTCCCAAATTAAAAAACCTTAGATTGTAGGACACAATAGTCCAAGTTTAAGATAAACTGAATAAAAGGTAAACCCATGATGAATAAAAGCATTTCTCTGACTTTTCCTGTGCTGGGGTTTTCTGTTAGAGGCAGCTAATCCTATCCTGTACCCTAATCCATGGGTAAATCATTCCCCAAAAATGCATGTATATTTTTTTGGCCTTGTGTAATACAAAAAGAAGTCAAGCAATTGTGCCCCACAACACAATCCAATACTTTTTTTCATGCATATGAACACAAAATTGGATGTGGTCTCACACACATGTGCAGACATGCCTCTCCCTCCCCCTACCACATCTCCCTAGTCCCATCCTCTCTCTCTCTCTCTCACACACACACACACACACACACACACACGCTCACACATGCTCACACATCATAAACCAGACTCCATTGTTTGGATGGAAGGCCTTAACCTCTAGGATGGCTCTTGGTGATCTTAATGAATCCTCGTCACCTTTGACCTTGTGATCTCAGAGTGTCCTTGCTGCTGTGTGGGTGGGCTGCAGCTCTGATGGAGAACATTAGAACCCTCTCAAGGTCACTAGGTTGACCCCCACCCCCCCCCCCCCATCTATCTGGGTGTTGACGCTGACCTGCCGTTGACCTGTCTGTCCGTCTGTCCTCCTTGTTCCAGTGCCAGCTGTCCCAGGCTCTGAACGGAGTGTCTGATAAGGCCAAGGATGCCAAGGAGTTCCTGGTGCAGCTGAAGAACATGCTCCAGCAGATACAGGTATGGACGTTTGTTATCATGTGACCTCACCATTTTACATCAACATTTCCCCTCATGACTGAACACTAGTATGACACACTTGGGATTTTATGGTGGCGTTTGTTTTTAAACTGGCACTAAGCTTATTTTTATCACCTGGCCGAGGGGCTTGGAGCAGGGGGTGTGGCTGTGTGCTAAAGATGTTTGTGTGTGCTTTCATATGGATGTGTCTGTGTAAGAGGCAGCAGTGTTAGATCGCTGTTGTACTTCTGTAATCAGCAGCTGGACAACACAGCCCTCAGGGGACCTCCTCTCTTCTCTCCTCTCCCTTCTCTCCTCTTCTCTCTTCTTCTCTCCTCTCCTCTTTTCTCCTCTCACTTCTCTCCTTTCCTCTCCTCTCACTTCTCTTTGCGCCTCTCTTCTCTCCTCCTTTCCCCTCTTAGCTTCTCTTGTCCTACTCTCTCTTCTCTCCTCTATCCTCATCTCCTCTCAATTCTCTTCTCTCTTCTCTCTTCTCTCTTCTCTCCTCTCTCCTCTCTCCTCTCTCCTCCTCTCATCCTCTCCTGTCCTCTCCTCTCTCTTCTCTCCTCTCCCCTCCTTCCCTATTTATTCTCCTCTTCGCTCCTCCTTTTACCCCATCTCTTCTGTCTCCCCTCCTCTCTTCTTTTCTCTCCTCCCTCTCCTCTCCTCTCATCTCCTCTCCATATCTTCTCCTCCTGTGTCCCCTCTAGCAGCAGGTCGAGACACACCCTGAGGGCTGTGTTGCCTTGCTGCTGATAGAAGTACAGCAGCAACCCTAAACTTCTGCCCGCCTGATGCACAAACACACACTTACACACACACAGTCTGACGCAAACTGCCATGAACACACCGTCACACACACATTGCCATACAGCCCTTGGCTTGGCGATAAAAATCATTCTGGACGTAGTGCCCTCACTCTCCCTCCTTTTCTCTCTGACCTCTCCTCTCATCTCCTCCACATCCTGTCAGTTTGCCTCCCCTCTCTCTACCACACTCTCCTCTCCTCCCATCTACCCACACACCCTCATCTTCCCCCCTCCTCTCATCACCACTCCTCTCAATCATATCCGATCACTCCCTTAGGTTGAGGCTATCTTGTGTATGAAAGCTCTCACAGTGGGATGAAGGGGGTTGTGGGATAGCGTTGGAGTAAAAAAAATAAAAAATAACTCTGCTCTACTCTGCGGTCCCAGAGATTCTCCGTCCTCCTCCCTCTCAGCGCTGAGAACCCACAGCAGCCACAGTCTAAAGCAGGATTAGAGGTCTCTATCTCACTTCTCATCTCCGGCTTGGAGATTAATCATCCGTGCGGCGAGGAGGGTAGAGGTGGTTAGGGTGACTTGTGCATGTGTGATCATTCTCTGAGGAAGACAAGGGGGGACTTAGATAATGGACAAGGGGGGACTTAGATAATGGACAAGGGGGGACTTAGATAATGGACAAGGGGGGACTTAGATAATGGACAAGGGGGGACTTAGATAATGGACAGTGTCCACTCAACAGATGGACTGTTGAGTGTGGTCCTCTCTCTAACTCTTTGGTGTGCATGCTTATCGTTGTTACTGTAAACAATTCCTGTGGAGAGAGGATTTTTTTTTTTATCCTTACAAATTAATGTACGATTTCTTGATATGTTTAAGGGATTTAGGATTAAGGACATAATTAGGGTTAAGATTAGAATTACAATTATTGAGGTTAGGAGTTTGGGATTTTTGGGGGTTGGAAGATAGGATTAGCTTTAGAGTTTAGGTTCAGTTTTTGGGTCAAGATTAAAGCGAGGGTAAAGTTAAGGGTAAAGTTAGGGGCTGGGAAAAACAGGGCTTTGAATGGAACTCAATCTCCAGTCAGTCCATTTCCATTTCCATGTATTCATTCAGCAGACGCTTTTATCCAAAGCGACTTACAAGAGAGAGCTTTTACAAAAGAGCATCGGTCACTGAACGGTCATTTGATTTATATAACGCTTATATAACACAGCGTGTTCCACAATAACAATTAAATGAATATTAATAATTAATATTAATTAACAATTAAAACACACACATAGGACACAAAGCACAGTCCCAGAAACAGCATACACTGATGTGTGTGTGTGTGTGTGTCCTCCAGGAGAACGGCGTGGAGTTTGAAGCATGTCTGGTGGCCCAGTGTGACTCCCTCATCGAGGCTCTGACCAGGCAGAAGGCCAAGCTGCTGACCAAGGTCACCAAGGAGAAGGACTACAAGCTCAAGGTACACATGGGTCACACTCAGGTCCCCACAGCCCGACCTGCCAGGGCTTCTGTCACTTCCATATCCAGCTGAGTCATGTGGGGCAGTCGGTTAGGGAATCAGGCTATCAGATGGTTCGAACCCCGGTCTGTGTCAACATGACGTTGTATTCTTGGACAAGGCACTTCACCCTACTTTCCTCAGGGGGAATGTCTCTGTACTTACTGCAAGTCGCTCTGGAAAAGAGCGTCTGCTGAATGACTGAATGTAAATGTGCATATTAGATGAGGGGTCTGCTTTAGGTCTGCTTTAGGTCTGGTATGGGTCTGGTATAGACCTGCTCTAGGTCTGGTATAGGTCTGGTATGGGTCTGGTATAGACCTGCTCTAGGTCTGGTATGGGTCTGGTATGGGCCTGCTCTAGGCCTGGTATGCAGGCATGTGAAGCTGCTGTACTGGTTTGACAGAGACACTGGAGCATCAGACCACCAGGCTGGATGATTGTCTGACTTCATGCCTGCTTGGCCAGCAGGCTGGAGGGCTGCCCTGTCTGAGCCTTCCTCTGATCACATGGAGAGATGCCCAGTTACCATGGTGACGGGTGGGGCTGGTGGGGGGAGGGGGGAGAGGGGGGTGCAGTTGCTGGCTGGAGGAGGAGAAAGAGGGTGGGTAGGGATGGGACAGGGGAATGGGAGATGGTGGAGGGTGTGGGTGAGTGTGTGTGGCGGGGGGTTGGTGGTGTAGCAGATGGGGGAGGGAAAGGGGGAGGGTAGGGGAGGGCAGGAGACAGATGAGAGTGGATGAAGTATGGAGAATGAGGGCTGGTGCCAAAGAGGGGATATAGATTCTCTTCCTCCTCCCCTCCCCCCCCCCTCTCTATCGCTCTCTGTCTCTCTGTGAAACTATGAAGTGTTTGGAACAGGTAAAGTGATCCTGTACTGGAACAGATGGAATGCTGCTGTTCCACAGACCTGGGGTCTCATGTTGTAGCTCAGTATTATACACTGAAGACAGGCTAGTTCATCTCAACTGGGCCTTCTTTCTGTGTGTGTGGCAGTGGTGTGTGTGTGTGTGGCAGTGGTGTGGTTGTGTGTGTGTGTGTGTGTGTGTGTGTGTGTGTGTGTGTGTGTGTGTGTGTGTGTGTGTGGAGGTCATTAGATGCTCTTCTATTCTAACTCTGTCATCCCTACACAAACTCTCTGTCACTCACACACACACACACACACACACACACACACACACACACACACACACACACACACACACACACACACACACACACACACACACAGTCATCATTGGAATAATCCAGTCTGAATTGAAATTTCCATCCTTGAATGTAGGGATTATGCCGTGGCTACATTTGCTTCTGTAATTATAATACTTATCTACTTTCCTCTATTCTGCCATTACTCTGCATTTTAGAAAGTTAAGATATTTTATTAATCATGATAATCATTCTAATTATGAATATAAGAAATATGTATGGAATCATTCATTCTGTGTATGTCCTAGTGGTATTACAGATCTAAAGACCTTCCATCCATAATTCTCTTTGTTCAGGAAAAATGTCATTAATTTTTACCCTTCAGAAATCTGGAGGGAGTTTTGTATGGTGCTGTCAGGTAAAACATTCATGACTGCATCTAAAGAGCGGCTAATTACAGGAACAGATCTGCAATCAAATGTAATTTGATAGATTATACAGTGCCACTGTAGTGTACCACATTTTAATTAGATGAGAGAGTAATTAACTCTGCGCAGGTTGTTAACCTTTTATGACTTTTTCATGTTTATGTTTTTACAGGATAAAAAAGTAGGACAGTATTATCGAATGTCATCATTTAGTGAGAAGAATCACGAGTACGTTTGTTGTGCGGTGACAGACGCGTGTGTATGCGTTTCCCAAACCATGCCACAGTCAAGCTGACAGCTCACTGAATATCAATTAGTCCTGAATGAATGGCTTTGACACCCATCCAAATCCCAAATGTTTGCCATTGAATGTGTGTGTTTACAGTGCGCTCACTGTGTGTTTGCAGGAGTGTTTCGGCCTATTTGTCATTCTTATCTGCAAAAAGAATGTGAGCATTAATATTCTCCGTCCCTTCCGCCTGACGTTGTGTGTGTGTGCGTTTCTTGTGTGTGTGTTGCTGTGTGTGTGTTTCTGTGTGTGTGTGTGTGTTGTCCAGGTGGTGCGCGACCAGATCACACACTGCACCATGAAGCTCCGTCAGACCACAGGCATGATGGAGTTCTGTCTGGAGGTCATCAAGGAGAACGACCCCAGTGGATTCCTGCAGGTACGGCACATAGCAAGGATGCACCTGGGAATACTGGATAAGGCTGGGAGACGACATCGATCATCGACAATCGCATTTCAGTTCTGTAACTGATGACAAAGTTCCATTGAAACCATTTAAAATAAGTTTCTCATAAGTCATGTGGCTGAGTGGTTAGGGAGTTGTAATCAGAATGTACCTGGTTCGAACCCCGGCTGTGTCAACATGATGTTGTGTTCTTGGGCAAGGCACTTCACCCTTACTTGCTTCAGGGAGAATGTCCCTGTACTTGCTGTAAGTCGATCTGGATAAGAGTGTCTGATAAATGTAAATGCTGAACATTTATCCCTGTATGAGGTCTCGTTGTGAGTAGAAGTGAAAAGCAGATCAGAGACTGTCTCTAGAGGAAGAAGGCTTCGCTCCTGCTTAAAAAATGGATGAAGGTTCGATCGAGCTGTTTCTCCTAGCCGCTCTGCTCAGCAGCCATGCTCTGAGTGCTGCTCTTGCAGAAGGAGCTCACCACGGCAGGGAAAGCTGTGCTGATGCAACGACGGCCAGCATGTAGTCACTATAAAAGTCAACCTCCCTCCTCTGATCTCAAACGATCTTTATCTTTAGCCTCCTTGTTAGAGCGTCTGTCTCCCCTGCCAAACACCCTGGGTTCAAGTCCTGCTTGGTGCAGTGCAGAGTGGACCCAGCTACACTGAGGTGTCCAGGTAGAGAACACACTGAGAAGGCAATCTGCTGTCTGACAACATGCTGATATTTTGTTTTGTTAGATCTCAGACGCCCTGATCAAGCGTGTGACGTCGTCTCAGGACCAATGGGTGAAGGGGGCCCTGGAGCCCAAGGTGGGGGCGGAGTTTGACCTGACGCTGAACAGCGACGCCCTCCTCCAAACTATCGTGCAGCTGGACTTCCTGCAGAGCAAAGGTCAGACAGGTGACCTATGACCTCCCTGCCACTACACTGACATTTCATGCCGTTTCATCAAAGCTTCCATCATTACTAGCTTTCCTGTCTGATTCTGTTATGATTCTGGATTGGTGGACTGGAAGTCAGGTGGCTGAGCGGTTAGGGAATCAGGCTGGTAATCAAAAGGTTGCTGGTTTGATTCCCGGCCGTGCCAAGACACTTGCCTGAATGGAATGTCCCTGTACTTCCTTTAAATCGCTCTGGATAAGAGCGTCAGCTAAATGTAAATGTTTCAACTATTGAATTTAGAGTGTTTAGACCCATTTACCACTGGTTTCATACTCAATTTTCTGCATTTGACAGAAGGAACCTTGCCCATGATATTTGACAATTACAATCAGCTTCTCATGAATTACAGTTAACCTGCAGCACAGTTAGTTCTTCAGAGGAAGCAGCTTGGAAGCCCTGGTCTATTAAAGTCCATCTAAACTGCCTCAGAAGGCTTCTCATCCCCAACGGGATAGTGAAGTGTGAAGTAGCAGTCTTGTAATCGATTGGACAGACCTGTAGCAGAGTCTTAATAGTGAACAGAGCCGCTGCCTCCTCCTCCTCCTCCTCCTCCTCCTCCTCCTCCTCCTCCTCCTCCTCACCCTAGCTGTGCCGTGGAGCTCTTGAGCCAAGCCGACCAGCTCCATCGCCACTCCTCCAAGCATTCGGCTCAGATGGCTAACGCCTACATGTCTTTTGGCTTTTCAGCATCAAACAGCCCAAATGTTGGTGGGGTTTAATCATACAGAAGTCTGATAAGATGGGGCAGCCTTGCTTACACTTTTATTTATTGTAGATATGTCTGTTTCTGAGATGGAGAGATGCATATTTAATGTGTACCGAATATATAAAACTACAATTACCATCCTCACATTTACACAGTATTGCTTCTGGGCATTTTTATTTCAGTTACCCGACTCACTACCCCACATCTCACAAACACTATAAATAGGCCTGATTGGTGTGGCCTACTTCCAGAGTCAGTTAGTCTCGCTCGGATTCGTCCATCCCTAAATCCCATCTCAATGAGGCTGCCTCCGATTGGCTGCCTCCTTTCACTGTTCAGAGCCGCAGGAGGTCTTTGCGATCCGTCCAATGGTGTTCACGCGCCAAAACCATCTGTCCAATCGTGTTTCAGATGTTCAGGAGCCCCCGTTAATGAAACAAGTTCACGAAGGTGGACAAACCGCAGTCGAGAATCCTGGAGGTATTTCAGAGATGCTAATACAATCCAACCTTCCCTGTTTATTTGTCCCTCGAAAAACCTAGCAGTCGACACCTCCACCTTCGTCACCTTTTAAGGAGACTCAGACAGCGTTCTGTCTCCTTCTCTTCCTCTTCCTCTTCCTCCTCTTCCCCCATGCATGTAATGCCCCTGGTTATCCACTTATGCCTCACCTCTCTGGAATGCACTGTGACTTTAATAGTTTCAATATCAGGGGTGTCCAACCCTGGTCCACGAGAGCCGCTGTGCTGAAGGTTTTAGATGTTTCCCTGCTCCAGCACACCTGACTGGACAACAATGAAGAGGTTGTTATCAAGCTCTGTGGAAGCCTGCTTATGACCCTTCGTTAGAATCAGGTGTGCTGGAGCAGAGAAACATCTAAAACTGTAAGGACAGCGGCCCTCGACGACTCAGGATTGCCCAGCCCTGGTCAACACCCTTCTCCTTGCCTCACCTCTGTTCTCCACACACGCCACACACCCTCTTGACCCCCCGGCCTGTGTGTGTGTGTTTCCAGCCCCCCCCCTCCAAACTCACTGACTTCCTGTGTTGTGATCTCCCCCCCCCCCCCGCCCCCTGTGACGGCTCCCCCTCAGCGGACTCTGCTAGCGTCCCGGCGGCCCCCCTGCTGCAGCTGGAGAAATGCTGCACCCGGAACAACAGCGCCACTCTGGCCTGGAGGGTTACTGCGCCCTCCATCAACCCCATCGAGGGCTACGTTCTGGAGCTGGATGATGGCAACGGAGGGCAGTACAGGGTCAGTCCCACACACACACACACACTCACACACACACACACACACACACTCACACACAGCATTGCAAACACATACGCTTTGATGGGGAGTCAATTGGATGAGCAGTAAGGGAGTCAGGCTAGTAATCAGAAGGTACACGGTTCGAACCCCGGCTGCTACTTGCCTCAGGAGGAAATGTCCCTGTACTTGCTGTAAGTCGCTCTGGATAAAAGCATCTGATAAATGACTACATGTAAATGTAAGCATACAGAAAGGTATGGACGTACACACAAGCGCATACACAATGACACAAAAAACATACATTCTCTCACACACACAAGCACATACACATACACACAGGCGTACACACACACACACACACACACACACACACACACACACACACACACACACACACAGTATGGACAGGTGGTGTAATGAAACAGAATGCTGTGTGAGGTGGTTGTCAGTGCTGTGTCCCTGTATGGGGCGGTCCTCAGTGCTGTGTGTCTCTGTGTGAGAGCTGTCTCTCTGTGCTGTGTGTCTCTGTGTGAGAGCTGTCTCTCTGTGCTGTGTCTCTGTGTGAGAGCTGTCACTCTGTGCTGTGTGTCTCTGTGTGAGAGCTGTCACTCTGTGCTGTGTGTCTCTGTGTGAGAGCTGTCTCTCTGTGCTGTGTGTCTCTGTGTGAGAGCTGTCTCTCTGTGCTGTGTCTCTGTGTGAGAGCTGTCTCTCTGTGCTGTGTCTCTGTGTGAGAGCTGTCTCTCTGTGCTGTGTGTCTCTGTGTGACAGCTGTCTCTCTGTGCTGTGTGTCTCTGTGTGACAGTTGTCTCTCTGTGCTGTGTGTCTCTGTGTGAGAGCTGTCTCTGTGCTGTGTCTCTGTGTGAGAGCTGTCTCTCTGTGCTGTGTCTCTGTGTGAGAGCTGTCTCTCTGTGCTGTGTGTCTCTGTGTGAGAGCTGTCACTCTGTGCTGTGTGTCTCTGTGTGAGAGCTGTCTCTCTGTGCTGTGTCTCTGTGTGAGAGCTGTCTCTCTGTGCTGTGTCTCTGTGTGAGAGCTGTCTCTCTGTGCTGTGTGTCTCTGTGTGACAGCTGTCTCTCTGTGCTGTGTGTCTCTGTGTGAGAGCTGTCTCTCTGTGCTGTGTCTCTGTGTGAGAGCTGTCACTCTGTGCTGTGTGTCTCTGTGTGAGAGCTGTCTCTCTGTGCTGTGTGTCTCTGTGTGAGAGCTGTCTCTCTCTGTGCTCCCCAGACAGAATAGTTGTCACTCCTCAGGTTCTGAGATGATTCACCTTGTGTCTGCTGGCAAGTTAACCAACACCAGATGGACAGGAGTGTGTGTGTGTGCGTGTTCACACTGCGTGTGTTCAAACACTGTGTGTGCGTTCACATACCATGCTTGTGTTCAGCTAATGTGTGAGCACTCATAGACGGTGCGTACAAATGTCCGTTCACTGGGTGAGTGTGTGTTTGTGTTTTAATGTTGTATATTTGAACGCTGTGTGTGTGTGTGTGTTTCAGGAGGTGTACGTAGGCAAGGAGACG
The DNA here is from genome assembly GCA_030340665.1 of Neosalanx taihuensis. Classification (NCBI taxonomy): domain Eukaryota; kingdom Metazoa; phylum Chordata; class Actinopteri; order Osmeriformes; family Salangidae; genus Neosalanx; species Neosalanx taihuensis. The sequence goes on along the minus strand of CM059299.1, from coordinate 1,002,232 downwards.
GTGTGCACCGTGGATGGCCTCCACTTCAACAGCGCCTACAATGCCAGGGTGAAGGCTTACAATTCAACAGGGGTCGGCCCTTACAGCAAGACTGTGGTCCTCAAGACCTCCGACGGTGGGTTCACCTGGTCCAGACACAACCACAGCACACATCCACAGCACACATCCACAGCACACATCCACAGCACATCCACCCCCCTCACAACCACAGCAGCCAAGCTATCGCCACTATGATGTCTTACATTGACATTCAGTCATTTAGCACACGCTCTTATCCAGAGCGACTCACAGAAAGCACAGGGACATTCCCCCTGAGGCAAGTAGGGTGAAGTGCCTTGCCCAAGGACACAACATCATGTAGGGAGTCGGGCTGGTAATCAGAAGGTACCTGGTTCAAACCCCGGCTGGGTCAACATGATGTTGTGTCCTTGGGTAAGGCGCTTCACCCTGGGGGGGAATGTCCCTGTCCTTGTTATAAGTTGCTCTGAATAAGAGCATCTGCTAAATTACTAAATGTAAAATGTAAATGTAAAGGAGAGCGGTAGAACCTGGGAGGATCCTAGTGTGTCAAGATGAAAGAGTGACCCCCTGATGGGAGCTAGGTTTAATGAGAGCTGGGAGCTGATGTAGTGCGCGCGTGCTCGCTAGTTCTGCTGTTCCTCTGCTCCGCTGGGACAGCTAGCCTAGCAGACACCGTGTCCATGTCGCTACCGCTGGAGTTCTGAGTGGAGGAACATCTACAGCTCCCACACACACACGACAGGAGAGAACCCTGACAGGGGAGTACCATCGTGTAGAATTAACCTGATTAAATGACTTTATTATGCGAAGAACGTTCCAATCTGTTCTTCCATGATTGGAGGGAGTGACGGACTGTTTTGATGTGTCTAATGAGGCAAGTCTGATGTGCAAGCTGTCCAGATCACAGAGAGGGGAGGAGAGGGGAGGAGGAGGAGGGAGGAGAGGGGAGGGAGAGATGGAGGGATGACAGAGGAGAGAGCCTACCAGCCTCAGCATCAGTCTCATTCCCAGTCCCAGCCTTCATTCCCCCCCCCTCCCCCCCCCCCCCCCTAGCCAACAGCCTCAACTGTGCCAGGGCAGGAACAATGGTGCAGGCCGGTGCCAGAACTCAGCCCTGCGTCCAGGTTCCAGAGGAAACCGCTCCAAACCGGTTCTGGCATTGTTCTCTGGACGAACCGCGGACGATTTAAGGCGAGCGGCGGACGGCTCCCTGCAGGAGTCGGGGCAGGCAGTGGCGCGTTGCATGATGGGAAACGGGTCCACAACCGAGCTTGCTGCCTTTACGAGGAAATGCGGTTGAAACTTGGGTTTGAAATGGCCGATTGATGGCGGAGCGGTTTGGTGTCCCCTCGGTTTCCTCACGGTGTAGAGTTCATGTGCAGCTGGGTCGAGGAGGATGAGGGAGTGAGGTGAGAAGGGCCAAACTATTGTAACATCATCTGCCAGGACCAAAACATACTTTACATAAAGCATAAACATATGAAACATGTTAAGGTTGTTGGTATGAATGTGAACATGCAAAAACATAATATTTCAATCCCACTTGTCAAAAAAAGTATACACATACATATAATTTATACAGGGAGACGGTGAGTGGTTAGGGTGTCCAGCTAGTAATCAGAAGGTACCTGGTTCGAGTTCTGAAACACAATGTTGTGTCCTTGGGAACGACACTTCCCCCTACTTGCCTCAAGGGGAATGTCCCTGTACTCTGGATAACAGCGTCTGCTTCAAGACTAAATGTAAACCTATCAAGCTCTCATTTGACAAATTTCACTTGGGGATCCCCCAGCCATAACTCCCCCTCCCTCTCTCCCCCCTCCGCAGTGGCCTGGTTCACCTTCGACCCCAGCTCCGCCCACCGCGACATCGTCCTGACCAATGACAACCAGACGGTGTCGTGCAGCAGCTACGACGACCGCGTTGTCCTGGGAACCGCCGCCTTCTCCAAGGGCGTGCACTACTGGGAGCTGAGCGTGGATCGCTACGACAACCACCCGGACCCTGCGTTTGGCGTGGCGAGGATCAACACGGTAAAGGACATGATGCTCGGCAAGGACGACAAGGCCTGGGCCATGTACGTGGACAACAACCGCTCCTGGTTCATGCACAATAACTCCCACACCAACAGGTAAGAGAGGCAGGTGGCTCAGCAGGTTAAGGTGTTGACCTCATGAGTGGAAGTTTGGGAGATTGATTCCCGGCTGTGTCTGTGTGACGTTGTGTCCTTGGGCAAGGCACTTCACCCTGCTTGCCCCAGGGAGAATGTCCCTGTACTTACTGTAAGTTGCTTTGGATAAAAGCGTCTGCTAAATGAGTATTTATTTATTATCTACAAGTTACTGTGAGGAAGTGTCATGAGCCGTAGCTCGATGGCGAATCTCTCGTTGCTTGGTTCCTTTTACAAAAGTGCCAGGCAAATGAAACACGATTTGATTGGATAGGAGGCGTGAGCCACACATGGACAACACAGAGAGCGAATTATTCAGAAGGGCAAGTGTCTGCTGGTGGGAAGATGCCGCTCTGCTCGCTCTATCGACACACTCACACACACACAGCCAGATTTAGACCATCAGATTCGCCTCTCAGGCTGGCACGAGCACAGACACAGATTTACGTAAGCGGGTAGGAAGTCAGATGGAAAACGGAAGTATATACACACACAGACACACTCACACACACACACACACACACACACACACACACACACACACACACACACAAACACACGCTCACACACACACACAGACACACACACACACACACACAGACACACTCACACACACACACACACAGACACACACAGACACACACACAGACACACACACACACACACGCACACACACACACACAGACACACACACACAGACACACACACAGACACACACAGACACACACAGACACACACGCACACACACACTCACACACACACAGACACACACACACACAGACACACACAGACACACACACACACACACAGACACACACACAGACACACGCTCACAGTAGGACAGCGCTGACACAGATCCAGGAACACAAACAAACAGCAGGTGGCTATAGGGCCTGGTAACCATCCACAGGAACCAAAGCACCACCTCCCCCTTCTGACCAGTACACAGAGAACACTGTCCTCCATCCCATAATACAGTAGGAGTAATTACACTGCTTTCCTGTTGCCATGGGGAACCATTCCCATCTCTTCTTCCCCCTGTACTGACAGCAGACATCAATTTGGACATCGAGCGACTACATTTACTATGCCTGTTAACTGTTTTATTTGGTTTCTGCATCACCCCATGTCTGTCTGTCTAGTAAACAGCGCTGATAAACAGTGTCAGTGTCTGTTGTAGGTCTTTGTAGTCCTGTTGGTGTGTAGCCTTGTGGGAGTCACTCCTTTCAGACTCCCAGTTTCCCAGTTCTTCCCAGAAATAGCTCCTCCATTTTCATCTCCATTGAAAACCATCTTATTAGTTCAGTATGACACATTTTATTGTCTGTCTAACGATTCCATTTTAAGAACGGTCTGAGATCAAATGAACCATGAATATGAAATCCAAATCCAGGGAGTCATGTGGCTGAGCAGTTAGGGAGTTGAGCTTGTAATCATAAGGCACCTGGTTCGAACCCCCGGCTGTGCCAATATGACGTTATGTCCTTGGACAAGGCACTTCACCCTACTGTCCTCAGGGGGGAATGTCCCTGTACTTACTGTAAATTGCTCTGGATAAGAGTGTCTGCTGAATGACTAAATGTAAATTAATCTGCTCAGATGTAATGTGTTGGAATGAATGACTCCACATGCTTCTTTCTACTGTGGGAGATCCTGCATCAACACTGGACGATCTTTTGGCTCGACCAAATACAGACCTGTGTGTGTGTGTGTGTGTGTGTGTGTCGCAGGGCTGAGGGGGGCATCTCCAAAGGAGCTAAAGTGGGAATCCTTCTGGACCTGAACAAGCACACGCTGACGTTCTTCATCAACCAAGAGCAGCACGGCCCCGTGGCCTTCGAGAACCTGGAGGGGGTCTTCATGCCGGCCGTCAGCCTCAACCGAAACGTCCAGGTTGGAAACAAACACCGCCTTCATGTGCAGGGTTGTCTCATACAGAATGATGAGGACAACATGGGCTTAGGGGTGGGGATGGGGATGGGGGGATGGGGGGGGGGGGTACTTATCCCCACCAATATTTTAAGATGACAACATTGTCCCAAACAACATGTTAGCGAACTCCTTTGTACAGTTGAATATTGAAATGAATTCACAAGGGAATGAGAATGCACAGACGACTAGACGGATGACGGAAGGAAGGGGTCGTCACTGCGCTCATCCCATCAGCTGTCCTCTGCTTGTCCCCCCCCCCCCCCCCCAGGTCACCCTTCTGACAGGACTGGAGGTGCCAAAGAACATCAAACAGCAGTAAGCACCGTCTCCCATGGTGACTTGGGGCCTGGGGAGGGAGGGGCCGTTCCTCTGCACCCGTCTGGACCCTAACCCAGTGTGAGCGACCTGGAGACATCGGTCCCCCCCCCCCCCCCCCAACCCTACATCTGAAGCTGCCCCAACACCACCGCTATGAACATCCAAGCAGAACATCTGCCAATCCTGAATACTGTGAAAGTGTTCGGTCTGTATTTAAAAAGGTTTTATTATTTATCTGTATATTATGTCTCAGTTCTGTGTCAACACAGCTCATCTCATGTTTACAATCCAGCTGCCCCGGGGACCTCTTCTTACAGGAAGAGGAAGTCAGGAGGACAGGAAGTAGGGCCCCCACAGCTCTGTATCTCCTCTCTCAGGTGTGTTAACAGAGGAGGTGTATAGAACACTGTACAACTCTCAACCACCATTTTGGATATGTCTGTTATTAACTAGGATTTACTTGGAGTCCTCAGAGACTTCAGAATTGTTTTAAATCTAATTATTTGCTGTTTTTGTAACCGTTACAGAACCTGCCCGTATCAGCAGGTTTCAATACTCAGAAAAAAACGATCTTTATTCCTGAGGACATTTCACGCTCGAGATTCGAACCTGAACTTGTCCTCTCAGTCAGCTTGTACAGAATCAGTCCAATCCTGCTTTTACTAAATGATAACCGTTCATAATTCAGGGTGACATACCTCACACAATTCCTATCCCGACACGCACGTATGACCAAACAGCCTTCAAACCCTCAACTGTACTGCGCAGCATCGACATGCAGTGTCCAAGCTGTCAACCATAACGCTGTGTACATATCAACAAACTTTAATCGCACAAATTATGACAAAAGTCCGTAAAGGAAACCTGTAGAGGCTATTTAGGTTCAAAGTTTAAACCAAACCACTGTGATTATTTCGAAAGAGACATTCCCATGTATATTTTAACAAAGGATTCCTATACAGTAGACCAGAAATGAGAGTATCATATCTATCAATTCACCAACCCTATTGATATTATGTTTTATGAATTTACTTTAAATATGTTACAGTATATATTTATTGCCTAAAAAGGTTGTGGGTGCGCAGGTGTGCGAATGAGGAAACATTGTGAAGCATTTCAAGATCGATCCACGGAACATTCTGTGTGCATGTTGTAAATACTGATTCTAGAGTCCTGATAGGTCGTGAGTTCATACTAAGCATGTGAAGCTGTTTCAAAGTCAAGCTGTTTACTGAAAACCCCACTAACTAGTAAACTGGGAGCCATATAGGTGATTATGTGTATAAGTTCAGTCCAGTGGTACTTTGCCCCCTACAGATCAAAACAAACATTGCAGCACCATATTCACTCAGACGTTTGGGTGCCTTCATACTTCAGAGTCAACATCTTCACGACGCTCAGGCATATTAAACCTGCCATTTTATATGACAGTGACTATAGAGGGCTTTATTAAAGAGGGATTTTGTGATTCCAGAGAGTCTTAGTGAAATCAAAGACACTTAAGCAGGCTTATGCAGAAGGCTTACTGCAGGTGGAATTCTCCAGTCTTTCAGATGTCCGTGTCCTAATTTAAAATAATAACATCTCTGGCAGGCCAACAAGTCCTGCAGCTAATTTAAGCCCCCAAAAAGCCGTTTACCCAACAGTCCAGATGCATCACTGAGTTCCTGAAACGTAATGAACCCTTAATCCAGAATAAATTTCATCTGGATTAAAATGACCAAAGCTTGTGTTCTTTTCGGAGGGAACCCAATTTCACCCGCAGTGAGTTAAATCACGGTGGGACTACCAAGTTAGGGGTGATGGGATGGATTTCTACTTCTCTGATTAACCTCTTTGTAAACTTCAAAAGCACCAAATAGGGGTCAGTCCCAGACAATTCTTGGCTTCAGAGCAATTTCTGTATTGTGTCATGACAGCTTTCTTATGTGTTGTAGTGTACAGAGCAACCTGACAACTCAAACCTGATGTAGAGCGGCTCTCTCGATAGAGCGTTTTTTTGGGATGTACAGAGCGCTTCACAGATCAACGGATGGTTGAAGAACGGATGAAGTGTAGCTAGAAACAAGAGGTGCTGTTCGGGGGGGGGGGGGGGGGGGGGGGGGGGCATCATGATGCGAGATGATTGGGTGATGTTTTGTCTTCAAGGTCTGCTTGCTAACTGAACCCATTGACCCCTCCCCCCCACCCGGCATTGAAACAAGCCATCGAACAACTCAGTCGCATCTGTAGAGGCCTACTGACCACATGCATGCCCCCCCCCCCCCCCCCCCCCAACCACGGTGTCTCTTCACTGAATGTGGACATCTCCAAGTAAAGATAAATAAATAATTCAATATTAAAACAAAATGGTGCTAGTCACTGATGTTGCTTAAAGAAACCAGGGCCGTAAACACATATTTAGAAGTTCACACATTTATTCATATATTTATGTAAATATAATTAAAGCAATGTTTATTTCAGACCCAGTTTATCCACTCTCCACTAGTACAGGATGCCTACTGTGTTTGTGGTCTCCAAGGTTACCGTATGGGCCGGGAACATGAGTAGAATCGTTTAATGGGGCCTCGCATTTGAAGCTCAAAAGTCGAATCTGTGACAGATCCTAGCGATGACGTCCCGTCTGCATGAGCACAGGGCCGGCTGGCACAGATTTGACTTCTGAGCTTCAAATGCACAATATCATCCGTGTGTGTGTTTTCATCCTTTTCCCCTCCTCAAGTACGTAAACATTTTGTACTCAACAGTTTGTACATGGAAAATGAATGCATTGTACTCTGCCTTGCTTTCATGGTGATACAGAAAATAAAATGCTGTGTCGTGGTCCCTTTGTTACAAAGGGACGTGTTAATAAACGCTGATGGAATTGACGAAACTCTGGTTTGGGGTCATTTTTCTTCTTCTCTGGTCCTCCTGAGAGTGCTTGGAACACCACAGTACCGGTTCCCACTGAAGAGAAGCGTTCAATCGCAAACTTTGACAGCTGTTGGTCTGGGACCACCAATCCAGTAAGTAAGTATCCTTCTTCCACTCGTTCCCACAGACTAAAGTACCAAACCCTCCCCTCTCTCTCTCTCTGTATCCTTTGCTCTCTGTCATCACTTCCTGACGCTGGAGGTCTTGATCTTCTGGATCTCCTTGGAGCTCAGGACCAGTATGCCTTTCTTGAAGCGTCCCACCTGGCCTGTGGGGACTGAGGAGGGCTTCCTCTTCACGTCCCTGCAGGATAGGGGAGAGGGAGAGAGGAAAGAGGCAATGATACAGAGGACTAGTCAGACTAGACAGGCCTTGGAATAACAAGGACTCTGTAACTGATCTGGAATATTATGCGTGTCGAAGCATTATCATGGGGATAGGGTTGTGAATGGTAGGGCATGGTGGGTAGGATATGGCAGCCGAGGAATTGGTAGTGGTAGAATAGGGGAACGTAGAATTTGGTAGGGTGGTGTAAGGTAGGTTAAGATATGGTAGTGTTAGGTAGGATATGGTAGTGTAAGGTAGGATATGGTAGTGTAAGGTAGGATATGGTAGTGTAAGGTAGGATATGGTAGTGTAAGGTAGGATATGGTAGTGTAAGGTAGGATATGGTAGTGTAAGGTAGGATATGGTAGTGTAAGGTAGGATATGGTAGTGTAAGGTAGGATATGGTAGTGTAAGGTGAGGTAAGATAATAGAGGGTCAGAGTTTGTAAAGTCTCACCTAGGTTTTTTCTTTTTCTTCTTCGGGTCCTGCAAAGCAGACAAGCTATGAAGACCTGGAGGACACATCTGACTGACAGACAGACCTGGAGGACACATCTGACTGACAGACAGACCTGGAGGACACATCTGACTGACAGACAGACCTGGAGGACACATCTGACTGACAGACAGACCTGGAGGACACATCTGACTGACAGACAGACCTGGAGGACACATCTGACTGACAGACATGAAGGCTTCAACACTTCACCCAAACTTCAGATAATGTTAGTCTAGACAAAGCCTGGAGTGTCAAACTGCCATGGAAACAATAAGATGGCTGCATCAACTCACTCTGTTAACCTCTTCCTCTTCTTTGGCTTTCTGCTTCTTGTCCTTACTCATCTGCTGGTATAACCTGTAGTTCACATATTCCTTTTTAGGGGGCTAAAGGCAGAGGGAAGACAATAATGAGTGGCTTCGACACCCCTTAACACAACCTTTGGCTATGTGTGAATAGAGCAGAGCAGATTTAATGGCGCAGGAGGAAGAGACAGGATTCCCATGAAAGAGAGACAGAGAGAGAGAGAGAGAGAGAGAGAGAGAGAGAGAGAGAGAGAGAGAGAGAGAGAGAGGGAGAGAGAGAGCAGGTTTTCAGCTCCAATACCTTGGCTCCCAGCATGATGGCTCTCTCCTGTTCAAACACCCTCTGCTGCTCCTTTCTGTAACCTGTGATCCCAAACCTGTGAACTTCTAACCGAGCCTGGCACACACACACACACACACACACACACACACACACACACACACACACACACACACACACACACACACACACACACACACACACACACACACACACACACACACACACACAGATTATCTGCCTGTATTTCTAATGAATATCACAAAGCCTTAAACCAACTAACAGAAAGAGACAAGATTAACCACTAGATGGGAAAGGCGTTTAGGAATGTGTTACCTTTTCCAAACTGATTTCTTCCAATGATTCTGGGTTCTGTTTCTCCTTTGTTTTGGACTTCTGAAAAAGAGGGCAGAACAGTTGGCAATGCAGCGGCTTTGACAAGAGACACAGAAACAGAACATGTTAGCTGGGGGGGGGGGGGGGAAGAAAGAGACAACACTGGAATTTACATCAGCCTCAAGGGTGGAGCAAAATGTCAAACTATACATGATGCAAGCTGAGTGAAATCACTGTCTTTGGGCTGATTGTGGGTCCATTCAGAACACTCTGGTAGCAAATGAAGCAGAATGATTTAAAACTGAGGCTTTTATGCATATTCATTCATCCTGGACAACAATGTAGTTGTGACAGCACGCCTGCTGCTGGTGCTTTGCAGGGGGAAATATAGTACTGAGCTGAGCAGGATGCCAAAGTTGAAGGAGGTACTGAGTGTGTGTCTGTGTGTGTGTGTATTTATCGTCCTATAGTAGGCAACCCTGGTCCGAGAGCCAAAGTTCTGAAGGTTTCAGATGTTTCCCTGCTCCAGCACATACAATTATAATGAATGGGTCATTATCAAGCTCTGTGGAGGCCTCATCATGACCCATTCATTTGAATCAGATTTGCTGGAGCAGGGAAACACCTAAAACCTTCAGGATTATGGATCTCGGGGACCAGGTTTGCCTACCACTAACTAATCAGCCTACGATGATGACCCACCTCCTTTATCTCAGGTGACCCTACAGGTACTGCAGCAGGAGTCTTCTTCATCAGGAGTTTCTTCCTGGGGTCTTGGAAGGTCACCACTTCTACTCCTGATGGATGAGGTTGATCGCTGGACTCTGAGCAGGTCCCTGGGTCGTTCTGGGGCTGAGCTTCCTCAAGAACACAGTCATCATCACCTGCACCCTCTTCCTCCTCCTCCTCTTCCTCCGCTGCTCTTTTCCGTTTCTTTTTTTGAGACTTGCTTCTTCGCCTTGCTGCTCCATCACCTAAAACAATGACACATGTAGGATGGTGATCTATACAAGGTGCCTCAGGGAGAATGTCCCTGTACTGTCTGTGAGTCACTTTGGATAAAAGCGTCTGATGAATGAATAAATGGAAGCACTAGACCAGGCATTAGCACTAGCTAGCTAAGATGCATAAAATAATGTCATAAGCATGGAAAACCTATGCAGCTACATAACCTATACAGCTAAATAAAGCGTGACATGATGGTAGGTATCTTCTGATACGATTGTTAACAAACTGATCACAAATTATAGTGTGTTTTACTGTTTACATGCTAACTTTAGCAACACTAGCTAGTTTGCCCTGTTTGTTCTCACCAAAATCATACAGAGTGTTTAACACATCGTCCAGATAAGACTGGTCCAAGCCCTCTTCTTTATCCTCGTCCATTTCAATCAATCGATACTGTTTGTGCTAATAAGAACTTGAGTTTATAGGAGTAAACTGGTCTGTTATACGTCTCATCCCACGTGGGAAAACGCGAGAGAGAATTCAGGAGACAGTTTGTTGTCCTGCGGCTTCCGTAGTTCCACTTATTACGCAACCAAGGAAGTGGAGTACTGCACCTCCCATGTGAAATTGTGAAATTTATCTACAGATTTCTTCAAAGCAGAATTTATTTCATGTAATTCGACAAAACACTCATGCAGTTTCAACATTTCTATAGATGTTAGTGAGGAATGGCTTCAAACTCTCTATATTCGGTATGTATTCTGTTCCTAGTTACAGTAACCGCCAGCTGCCCAACCCACTAATATTTTTGAAGTTTGACACTTTGTTATAAGTTATAGAAGGAGCATAGTGGTGTTTTATATAGAGGCAGCTTCTATATGCATTTATATTTTATTTTCATTTTTGTGATGGCATAAATGTGCTGCCTTGTGGTTTATAGGTGACCTTAGATCAGTGGTTCTTAAACTGGGTTACTGAACCACAGGGGTTCAGTGAGTCAGTCTCAGGGGTTCAGTGAGTCAGTCTCAGGGGTTCGGTGAGTCAGTCTCAGGGGTTCAGCAGAGGTCAACTCATGATTCATGATGACAAGACCCATTAAGAAGGGTTCAGTGAATGCACATATTAAACTGGTGGGGTTCAGAACCTCCAACAAGGTTAAGAACCACTGCATTAGATACATAATTGCATAACACAATGTTCGTTGTCCGCCCAGCAAAGGGACCCAGTTCTGAAAAAGAGGGATGACTTCGAAGACCTGTTGGAGGAGAGGAGGAGATCCAGCGATCTGAGATACGTGTTGAAATGTTACGCTCCTCCTCTGTATAAAGGACTGACTCCCTGCAGAGCCAGCAAGCTGAAAGACATCGTCTTTCATTCCGATCAGCTCCGCTATGTCATCAATCAGGTAATACATCACTGGTGTATTCAAACAGCGCAGCGTCAGATAGGGACAGTGAAGTGAGCAGGCTTAGGCTCAGTCTAAAGGGTGCAGCTTTTCAATTCAACAGAGCCCTACTTCATCTGATTTCATTAGAGAAACTCGTTAGTGAAATCAGCTGGTGTAGCTGCTTGGTTGACAGTAAAACCTGCACCCTCTTGGGCCTTGATGGCAGCAGTTTGACGCCACTGGTCCACAGAGAGCAAGGTCACATGGGACAGTGAGGGACATTGATATGGTTATCAGTATCCCTTTGATGTGTGAGAGAACACAATCAAGGTCACTGTCTGCTATTCATTTGTGGATGTCTGTGTGTGTGTGTGTGTGTGTGTGTGCGTCTGTGTATGTGTGTGTGTGCGTCTGTCTGTCTGTCTGTCTGTCTGTGTGTGTGCGTCTGTGTATGTGTGTGTCTGTTTCTGTGTGTGTGTGTCTGTCTATCTGTGTGTGTGTGTGTCTGTCTGTGTGTGTGTCTATCTGTGTGTGTGTGTGTCCAGCTGTCCAGGGAGACCGGTACAGAGCGCGAGCTCATCCAGGACGAGGCGTCGGCCATCTTGGATGAAATGGCTCATCGGCAGCAGATCAGCACTGTCAGGTTCTTAGCCTACACGCTCACCAAGGCCTTCAAGATGATCTTCAGGAGCATCAAAGTTAACGAAGACGGTATCCAGAGGGTGAGTCTGCAATGAACACACATACACACACACACACTGACACACACACACACACACACTGACACACACACACACACACACACATTGACACACACACTGACACACTCAAACATACACACACACAGACTGACACTCACTCACTCACTCACTCACCCCCCCCCCCCCCCCCCCCCCCTTTCAGCTGCAGCAGGCCATTCAGGAACATCCAGTAGTCCTCCTGCCCAGTCACCGTAGTTACATGGACTTCCTGCTGATGTCATACATCCTGTTCACCTACGACCTCACACTTCCTGTCATCGCGGCCGGGATGGGTGAGCGTTCCTTTTTGGACATGGACCAAGGTGGATGTTATACTTGGATACGCTTATGCCTTGAAATGTTTGTTTGTTTGTTTGTTTGTTTGTTCCCCCTCCTGTAGATTTCATGGGTATGAAACTAATAGGAGAGATGCTGCGGATGTCGGGGGCGTTCTTTATCCGCCGGTCGTTTGGAGGCGACAGGCTGTACTGGGCTGTGTTTTCGGAGTACGTCAAGACCATGCTGAGGGTGCGTTCGCAGCCGAGGATTCACTCTGCAAAACTGCTGCACACTTCCTGTTTTTATTTCTTCTTCTAGAACTACACCCAGTGCTGACGTGGATTTGCCTGCTGGTTGTGTTTCAGAGTGGATACGCACCAATCGAGTTCTTTCTAGAAGGAACCAGAAGCCGAACGTCCAAGTCCCTCACTCCAAAATTAGGTAGGGGGAACATCGTGAGCTCATGCACCCAGGCTCCTCATTGCACACAGTCAATGCAAGCTGAAGCAAGCTGAGAGAGAGAACAGTCCTCCCCCTCTTCCTCACCCCCTCTTCCTCACCCCCTCTTCCTCAGTCTAGCCTGTCAGTCTTCCCTCTGGAGGTCACTGCTGTTTTGCTGAGGGAAGCACTTTCTTTTAGTTTTCGGATGCTTTTTAAATTTCCCAGCGTGCCGAGGGGGGTGGCAGGTGGCAGGAACTGGCATTTCTGCTGGCGAGGCTGTCGAACACTTGGGAGAGGCGCCAAGCTACCTCTGCTTCGTAAGCCTCCTTCTTCTGCCGAAGCACAGATGGAGGAACGCTTGTTCACTCACTGTACCTCATTTCCTCCTCAGAATGGTAGTAGTTTGCTTGAGGTAAACTGAGGTAAATGCATTTAAAAGAAGGTACATTTTGCTAAGCCCAGAGAAGCTGTTTTCTTTTTATCACAACAGCCGTGTCCATAGTCACTGAATGCTCAGTGGTATAAGGGGATGGATGAGGAAATAGATTAATCCAACAGAAACAGGTGGAGGGATGAATGATGAAGGAGGTTTTTTCCCCTTCCTGTCCAGGTCTGTTGAACATCGTGATGGAGCCCTTCTTCAAGGGGGAGTTGTTTGATGTCAGCCTGGTTCCGGTCAGCATCAGCTACGAGAGGATCCTGGAGGAGACGCTGTACGCCAGGGAACTGCTGGGCATCCCCAAACCCAAGGAGTCCACCTCCGTGAGTCTTTCATTGGCTCCTGCTCCTGTCAGTCAAACGACAGACAACCTATCGTAGGATCCTTTTCCTACCCTCCTATTTATTCACCCGCTTACTGTCATGTTCGTCTGCTAACCTCCCCCCCCATTTATGTTCCTTAAATCCGTAGCTTGTGTGTTTGTTGCCCCTCAGGGTCTCCTGAAAGCCCGCAATGTTCTGAGTGAGGATTATGGCAGCATCCATGTCTACTTTGGCCAGCCAGTGTCAGTCAGAAGTCTGGCTCAGAGCAGAGTGAACCGAGCAGAGTACAACCTTCTCCCCAGGTACACTCTCCAACCACAGGGGAGCAAGAAAGGCTTTTAGATGTTTGGCGGTGAGTCTTTGTTTTTCGCTGACCACACCCTCCGTTTCCAGGCACATCCCCAGAAGGCCGAGCAGGGAGGCCCAGGCACTGGTGAACCGTGCAGCCTATGGAGTGGTGCGTCTGCAGGAGGAGAACATGGTTCTGAAGCCCTGGGTTCTGATGGCACTGTTGCTGCTTCAGCACCAGAACCACACCTCGGAGCAGGAGCAGGGCCAGGAGCAGGAGCAGGGCATGGAGATGAACCTGCTGACAGAGCAGACACTGTGGCTCAGACAACTGGCCCGGGAATACGGAGCCTTCCTGGACTGGCCTGGTACACACACATATACACGCACACATATACACACACACATACTCACACACATATACACACACATACACACACACACACACACACACACACCCTCACTCTCTCTCTTACTGTAGGCTACGTTGGTAATGTTGTTTGAACCACTAGTATTTGATATCAGTTTGCTTTTGATGTGAGGAAGACTTGATGTTTGCTTTGTGGGATACCTGTAGATCTCTCTGTCTCTGAATGTGCCACTTATAAGCAGTTCCGTATGAAAGGTGCGGACACAGAATGGGGTGCGGTAAATGGTGTACTGGCAATAAGTACTCTATACCCCCCCCACCCCACCCCCCTCCCTTCTCCAGACCATGTCCCCCCAGCCTCGGTGGTCTCTTCCAGCCTTTCTCTTCACAAAGGCCTGGTGTGTGTGTCTGGAGGCCGCGTGAGGCTGCTGGAGGCTAGCCCGTCTCCTGCCTCGACCAGCCCAGAGGAGAGCCTCTTCTCCCGGGCTGTGGGCAGACTGGCCTGCACCTCATACAGTAACCAGGTCCTCCACATCTTCCTCAGACCAGCCCTGCTGGCCACAGCCATGCACACTGCCAACTCCACGAACAAAGGTGAGACATTCTGTTCACGGAAATGTTCCCCTTCTAGAATCTAGTTGAGTACGTCTAGACTAGAGAGTAGTTTTGGTCGTCCATTCTTGAGGTGTTTTTTTTTGGGGGGGGGGGGGGTTAAAAGGTATCTTCCTCAGAGCTTGACTAACAGATTATCTGTCCTCAGAGGAGGTCTACAACGGATTCAGCTTCCTCAGGAACGTCTTCTCCAACGAGTTCATCCTCTGTCCTGGAGACACAGTGCAGGTATGAGCAGGAACTCTAGACGGTCCTGTCTGGACGGTCCTGTCTGGACGGTCCTGTCTGGACGGTCCTGTCTGGACGGTCCTGTCTGGACGGTCCTGTCTGGACGGTCCTGTCTGGACGGTCCTGTCTGGACGGTCCTGTCTGGACGGTCCTGTCTGGACGGTCCTGTCTGGACGGTCCTGTCTGGACTGTAGTGTGTTTTTCTTTCCCCCTGGTTTACTTATTGTCAGTTCAGGAAGTAGTTGTGATGAGTCTGTTGTGTTTGGTGCCATGCAGGACTACGAGGAGGCGTGCTACCTGCTGGTGAAGACCGGGGCGGTGCAGGTGCTGCAAGGCCACCTGCTGGGAACTGACAAGGGACAGGACACACTGTCATTCCTTGTGGATGTCCTGGAGCCTTTCATTCAGGGGTATCAGGTACACACACACACACACACACACACATATCATTAGGGATCCCCAGGTGGGCAGTGTTTGGTCTACACCGCACCTTCCAGGGCCTTCTTACCTGGCTGTTTACAGTCCTGTCTGTCCTGAAGGTGGTGTGCAGGTTCCTATGTGAGGAGGAAGGGGAGGGGCTGAGCGAGAAAGAGTTTGTCCCGGCCGTCAGGAGTTTTGCCGTCAAGCTCATCCTGGCAGGTAGCTGAACTCTGTCTCACTCTGTCTGCTCGTTCACTCCCTCTGTCTGTCAGTCACTCTGTGTGTGTGTGTGTGTGTGTGTGTGTGTGTGTGTGTGTGTGCCTGTGTGTGTGTGCCTGTGTGTGTGTGTTTGTGTGTGTGTGTGTGTGTGTGTGTGTGTGGTGTGTGTGTGTGTGTGTGTGTGTGTGTGTGTGTGTGTGTGTGTGTGTGATTGTGTGTGAACGCCCACAGGCAGTCTGAGGTGCTACGAGGTCTTGTCATCTGACCTGCAGAAAAATGCCCTGGCAGCTCTACTGCGCATGGGCGCCGTGCAGAAGGTCAAAGGGTAAGCACACATGGACAAACATTACTCAGTTAAATCGAGTGTGTTGTCATTTGTATGTTTCAACTTTTTTTACCATATTGGAGAGGTATAAACTGTATTTCTGAATGGCGGGAGGGTTCGGTTCATAAATGTTTTGCACCTTTTGTCTCAGCGCTGACCAGGTGATGCTGAAGGTGAACAAGAGGGCAGTGAGCTCACTAGAAGACACCCTGGGTAAGAGACTGTCAAAGCACAAGGCCATGGTAGACCATGGATGTACAGTACGATGGGCGTGCATCAGTCCAAGACATGAGGTGTAGAGAAAAGGATGATTTGTCATGACTAACCCAGGTACAGAGTACAGAGGACAGGACCACATGTTGTGTTGAATGAGTAGATGACTTTAGTCTGGTTTACTCCATCTGGTCTACTGCAGCTGTTCTGTTCATCTGTTCTTGCTAACCTGTCATCCAGATCACGTCTGTTCCAGTTCAAATGTAGTTTCCACTGTTTGTTTTCTTTAATGTTGCTGAGAAGCACCTGACAGATAGCTAGCCAGCAAAACCATCACAGGCTTCCCCAACACAACAGTTGTTTTTTATTTACATTTACATTTATTCATTTAGCAGACGCTTTTATCCAAAGCGACTTACAGTAAGTACAGGGACATTCTCCCTGAGGCAAGTAGGGTGAAGTGCCTTGCCCAAGGACACAACATCATATAGCCACAGCGGGGGCTCGATCTCACAACCTTCCGATCATGAGGCCAACGCCTTAACCATTGAGCTCTCTGACGCCCCCCGTTTGGGCGGGCGTATGTTTGTTTTTATTTTTCAGTTTTGCCTCAGTTCTGTGTCGTCTCTCTCTTTCCACCCTTCATTCCTTTTCTTGTCTCTCCTTCGTCTGTATCTCTTCTGTCTCTCCGACTCACTCAGGAGGAAAGCTTTGCGCTCAGAAGGCAGTCCTCGCTCGCCTTTAACGTTCGTCCTCGTCGAGGACCGACGGAAAGCCCGGAGATCTTGTCTTCTGGTCTCATTAGCATGTGAAGCTGAGTGTTTCCGGAAGATTCTGCATTCCACCTCTGGTGTCGACTACAAAGGCTGCCGTCTGCCAGCGTCACACACCTGCCACACAGAGCTCTCACAGAAGAACAGCTTTCTGACGGCTAACTCCTCACAAAGTTTCCGATGTCTCTAGGCCTCCCAACTAAACTCTTGTGAATCAGACCTGATGCTGCCGACTTCTGCCGACAGTCTTGAAGTATCTAGTTTGGATTAACGTGTGATGTAATGCGTTGTGGCGTGTGTGAAATGTTCTAACTGTTTGGACTCTGGCTGTCTACTTCTACCAAAACAGAGGCCTGCTCAACATACATGTTTAATAGGTTTTGTTTGCACTTTTGTACTAATCTACATATATGTTTGCACAGTGATGTGGACCGGTGTGTTCTTATCTATAATTCTATCTTCCCCTTTTGTAAAGAGAATTGTTGAGTTAATAGTTTTTTTTGTGGGTTCAAAATGACTCGAGGAGGATTGGAATACGTCATAAGATGATAGTAGTCTATTTATATTAACGGGGGAGGGTAATTGGGGGGTTATCCATTTCTGAAATTGCATTTTAACGTTACAATCGATTACAAAGGACCTAATTATGTCAGCGTTGGAGCTGAGCCACCATACTAACCAAGCTAAAAGGGTGGATTTACTAACCAAACGTTTGTTACCAAGGATTTCCCTGAACCATCTTGTCATTGAGCAAGACCCATGTTGTGTTTACGGCTGTAACCCTCGGCAACAGATCCTGCAGCATATCTAACGCCAAAGTGTAGCTCTATCGCTTTACAGATGGATTCTTTTTAAGAAGTTGAACACAAGTCAGCTTCCTTGGACAACTTTTGTTGTTTGGCTTTTGACGCCTAATTGTTTACACTAGAAGTGTCCAATCCTGGTCCTCAGGGGCCACTGTCCTGAAGGTTCTAGATGTTTCCCTGCTCCAACACACCTGATACTAATGGCTGGATTGTTATCAAGCTCTGTGGAAGGCTGATAATGTCTATTCATTAGAATTAAGTGTGCCAGAGCAGGGAAACATCTAAAACTGTCAGGACAGTGGTCCTTAAGGACCAGGGTTGGACACCCCTGGTTTACACAAACAAACCTTCATCTGGGACAGTGGAAGTTTCTGATGCATAGGGCATCAGATATAGAGCCTCTTCTGTACCGGCCAAAGCATTCTTACTGTCTGTTGCCTTTACGTTGACTGTGTTGATGTACTGACTGGTTTGATGTCTGGGCGACATGCTTTTTCAGTCCTAACTGTACTTAAGGTTCTGATGTGAACACCTATGATGATCCTGAGGTCTGTACTTGGAATTTGCTGACTGGTGTGTTTCAGGTTAATAAAGGATTTTTGAAGTGTCTATTTTCTGTGTGTGTGTGTGTGTGTGTGTGTTAGCATCTTTGCCCAAGATAATGTGGAGCCACAGTCCTAACTGTATTCATAATCAGGCTTTTGTTGTATTTTATGAGAATTCATGGAAGTTCACCCAGTCTTTTTAATTAGATTTGACTTTGAAACCATTGCTCGATGGAACCTTAAAAGGTTATTGTGAGCGTCTGGTGGAACATGTCCTGAACATACGACGACTGTCAGTCACATCGTCACTTAGGGAGCATCACCCTGTCAATTAACTCTGGCCCACCTCTAGGTGGAAGTGTAGCTCTTCTAACGTAACCGCTCTGGTCCCTCTTCTTCCCCATCCTCATCTTCCTCCTCCTCCTCATCTTCCTCCTCCTCCTTGTAGACAGACAGGTCTCTTAACAACAGCATCATTGCTAATTCGATTGTCTTTCTCCTGGGCTGCAGAGTAAAACCCCTTCGGTCAGACAGACAGGCAGATATACAGATGCACAGGCAGAGAAACAGGCTGGCAGGTAGACAGGCATGCAAATGCACAAATATACAGGTAGGAAGACTGGGTAGGCAAAAAATTGGGAAAGTAGGAAGGAAGGAAGGTAGGTAGGTAGGTAGGTAGGTAGGTAGGTAGGTGGGTGGGTAGGTAGACAAGCAAGCAGGTAAAGGCAGGCATTAGAGAAGGGCTGGGGTAGAGGCTGGGGTAGAGGCTGAGTCAGAGGCTGAGGCAGGTCTAACAGCTCTCTGCTTCTACTCTCCATCCATCTCCAGCTGAAGGATGGCTACAGCTTTATCAGCACTTTGTGTGTGGGTCCTGACATGCTTTATTTAAAGGGGCATGAACCAGATTAACTCCTCAGCTGGGGGTACAGCCTTCCTTAAAGGCGTGTGGGTGAGCAGGCGTGTGGGTGAGCAGGCGTGTGGGTGAGCAGGCGTGTGGGTGAGCAGGCGTGTGGGTGAGCAGGCGTGTGGGTGAGCAGGCGTGTGGGTGAGCAGGCCTGTGGGTGAGCAGGCGTGTGGGTGAGCAGGCGTGTGGGTGAGCAGGCGTGTGGGTGAGCAGGCATGTGGGTGAGCAGGCGTGTGGGTGAGCAGGCGTGTGGGTGAGCAGGCGTGTGGGTGAGCAGGCGTGTGGGTGAGCAGGCGTGTGGGTGAGCAGGCGTGTGGGTGAGCAGGCCTGTGGGTGAGCAGGCGTGTGGGTGAGCAGGCGTGTGGGTGAGCAGGCGTGTGGGTGAGCAGGCGTGTGGGTGAGCAGGCGTGTGGGTGAGCAGGCGTGTGGGTGAGCAGGCGTGTGACCAGATATTCAGTTTCACTGCTCTTGTGTTCCTCCTGATATGAACTGTTTTGAGTTCCTTGTCACGTCCCCACGCCTCTCGCCCCTCAGTTCCCACGTCTACCCTCCCCTCTCTTAACACGTTGTTCTCCAAACGCTCCCCCCGATACACACATTAAACACACACACACACACCACACACACACCCCCCCCCCCCCCACACACACACACCCACACACACACACACACACTTCCAGGGGGTGTCCTGTCATGCTGAAGGCACTGTGAGCTCTCACCAGGGAGTGGATCCATTAGCACTCATTTCATCTCACACCCTCCACCTCCCGCCTTCCCTCTCTGCCATGCCTGTGTGAGTGTGTTGGGGGGGGGAAGCATGCATGAAAGTGTGTGCGCGTGTTAAGGAGCGATAAGAAGCAGGCGCGTGCGTGTGGAGAGCTAGAGAACGACTACGCTCACTGTGTGAGAGAACAGGAGCGTGTTTGTGTGTGTTTGTGTGTTTGTGTGTGTTTGTGTGTTTGTGTGTGTTTGTGTGTTTGTGTGTGTTTGTGTGTTTGTGTGTGTTTGTGTGTTTGTGTGTTTGTGTGTGTTTGTGTGTTTGTGTGTGTTTCTGTGTCGCTCTGGGATTTCTGGAGCTGCCAGTTCTGACAGGTAAATAAATAATAATCTTGTGATGGCGACCTCCACACAGTGACAGCCAGAGGAAGATTTAATAAAATCCAATAGGATCTAATTGAGGTGGTGAGCGGGAACCAAGCCCACCCCCTGGAGAGCCATCAGTCTGTATTTCCCTCCCCTCTCCCCGAGGAACAAATCATCTCTGAAAGAAGAAAGTCTTTGGTAAACTAATAGGTCTGCCAGGGTGAGTACTCTCTCTCCAGCTCACTGTCTCTGTCCACATCAATTTCCTTGTCTCGTAAAATCTCTCAGTTTCAGTTGACCAGTAAGACACCTAGATCCTGCCTTCAAGACCAAGTACAGGGTTAACGAGTTCGATTTCAGTCCGTCCTCCGGAATGTTCCCCAACATGAGTTGTTGGTCTGTTCGCTGACGTGTTATAAACGGCTCACGGTAATGGAGACGAGGTTTTTCATTAGCTAAAGCTTTTAGCTCGTTGCTCAAAAGTTAATTCATGTTCTCAGGGAAAAAATGGAACATATTTTGTTGATGCAAAACGAGCGAGCGAGCGCCGGCTGAGCCGTCTGTTTCTTCTTCAAGCTGGGAAAGGTTTGTTCTCCTGGTTATTAGGCAGAACCCGCCCTGCTTTTGTTCTCCTGTCTTGTTTCTCTGTACCCCCTCAGGTGTCTGTCATCATCCCCCTGTGTTCTTCCTGAGAGAGAGAAAAAGAGAGACACAAAAAGGATGAAGGATCACATGCTGCCTGCTCGTCTCTCTCCTCCTCCTCCTCCCCCTTCCTCTCCTCCTGCTCTCCATCTCTGAACCAGCCTGTGGAACGATATGAAACTAAGCTAATGTGTAGTACAGAATACCTCCATACTGTGTAGTACAGAATACCTCCATACTGTGTAGTACAGAATACCTCCATACTGTGTAGTACAGTATACCTCCATACTGTGTAGTACAGTATACCTCCATACTGTGTAGTACAGTATACCTCCATACTGTGTAGTACAGAACACCTCCATACTGTGTAGTACAGTATACCTCCATACTGTGTAGTACAGTATACCTCCATACTGTGTAGTATACCTCCATACTGTGTAGTACAGTATACCTCCATACTGTGTAGTATACCTCCATACTGTGTAGTACAGTATACCTCCATACTGTGTAGTACAGTATACCTCCATACTGTGTAGTACAGTATACCTCCATACTGTGTAGTATACCTCCATACTGTGTAGTACAGTATACCTCCATACTGTGTAGTATACCTCCATACTGTGTAGTACAGTATACCTCCATACTGTGTAGTATACCTCCATACTGTGTAGTACAGAATACCTCCATACTGTGTACTACAGAATACCTCCATACTGTGTAGTACAGAATACCTCCATACTGTGTACTACAGAATACCTCCATACTGTGTACTACAGTATACCTCCATACTGTGTACTACAGAATACCTCCATACTGTGTAGTATACCTCCATACTGTGTAGTACAGTATACCTCCATACTGTGTAGTACAGAATACCTCCATACTGTGTAGTACAGAATACCTCCATACTGTGTACTACAGAATACCTCCATACTGTGTAGTACAGAATACCTCCATACTGTGTAGTACAGTATACCTCCATACTGTGTAGTACAGTATACCTCCATACTGTGTAGTACAGTATACCTCCATACTGTGTACTACAGAATACCTCCATACTGTGTACTACAGAATACCTCCATACTGTGTAGTACAGAATACCTCCAGTCCCTGCATAGCTATTAAGTTGAGGGTGAGTTTTCCAGTCAGTGCTATCTCCTCAGACACCAAGTCCTTCTAATAAGGCCTCTTCTCTCTATCTCTGGGCACCGTGGAGGCAAGACGACGCAAATAATCCAAAAGCAATTGGAACAACCCCCGAAACGGATGACTCAGGCCATTTTCATTTCAGGTTCTGCATTATTAGAGCAGCGAGTCTGGGCGTGCGACCTCCAGCATCCCTCTCTTTCTCATTTCATTCTCTCTCTCTCTCTGGGAGAAATGAAGCATCGGGGAAGAGAGAAACACGCCTGCACACAAGCAAGTAGATATATTCTACTTTGAGAGACTTTCTACTCTTGACATGCTGGCCCCCACACACACTCACACACACACACACGCAGCGCTGCGTTTTGCTAATGTGTCCCAGTGATCTGCGAGCAGAGAGCTGGCTCGGGAGAGAGCCCAGCCAACCCTGACGAGCCGACAGACAGATATTGTCAGATGGGTTAATACCCACACAGTTCAAGTCCCTCTTAAGGCCGTCAGATGAAAGCCCTGATTGGCTCTGCCGGATGAGAGGCGGGCTCCGGGGAGGGAGTGGGGAAATTGCATTTGCTGCCACTACAAGAGAGAGATAAGAGGAGATTTGTTCTTAGAATGCAATGACAGGGCAAGGTTATCTGGCTGGTACCTGACAGAGTAACAGGGGGGGTGGAGGGGGGAGGGGGGGGAGGTGACAGGGGAGGAGCATAAGGGGAGACAAGTTGAGAGAGGAGGGGCGATAGGATGAGGAGGAGATGAGGGAAGGGGTGTGGGGGAGGAGGGAGGGGACAGGAGGGGGAGGAGAGAGCTGGGCTGCACATCTCTAGGGTGGTCTGCTCGCATGCAGCATTCAGTTGAGACGTCAAAACTCGCGACACGTTCAGTTTTCACTTTCTCTCGTACCGGGAGAGAAAAAAAAGTCATGGCACAGTTTGGCTGTTTGGCATGTGTGTCAGTGTCCATGTGACTAGTGATGTTGTGTGTGTGCGCGTGTGTGTGTGCATGTGTACGAGGTGGAATTTGTAAGCGTGTGCATTCAGGGCTGTCTGTTAGCGCATGTGTGCGCACCCATCTGTGTCTGGGCTTGTCTGTGTGTGTACATCTGTGATGGGACTGTGTGTGACTGCCTGTGTGTGTTTGTGTGGGCAGCGGGGCGCCAGGTAGCAGCACCCCCACAGAGAGGAAAGCCTAGCGACAGCGAGGACAGGTGTCAGCGATGCGCTGTCTGGAAACGGAACTTAGAGACGAACGCCGTCTGACAACCTCCCTCCATACACACACACACACACCCCCATACACACACACACACCCCCATACACACACACACACCTCGGCCCCTCCCACATCCTCCCTCCCTAGATGGGTGTGTCCTTGCTCCGTCACCCAGGTCAGAGCAACCATGAAATATTGAACAGGATGGAGAAGGGTGGCAGGGGGGGGGGGGGGTTTGACAACTATAGGGAGATGAGGACTGATGAAAGGGAAGGGAGGGGGGCAGGGAGAGGGGGAGGGATGGTAAGAGGAGGCGAGAGAGAGAGTGAGAGAGACTACAGAAGGATCTCCAGAGATCTTGTGGGGTCTCAGTTGTCTGAAGAAACACGGTCCCAGTCTAGTCTGGAAGGAGGTTTGAACCAGCGTGTCAAAAGGGACAGTCAAGTCCACAGGTCACTGCACCAGAGACAGAGCAACCAAGACACCAAACTCTAACTGAACCAAATCTCAAGTATCCATCATCCACTCCCCCAGTTATTCTTATAAGTGCTGTACAATTAGATATTTTTCTTTTACCCAAAGCAAGGTACAGGGATATTTTTCCTCCAGCAAGTAGGGTGAAGTGCCTTGCCCAAGGACACAACATCACACAGCCTCACAATCTTCCGCTCATGAGGTCAATGTCTTAACCCACTAAGCCATCTGACTCCCCTAACTCTGCTGTACCTTTTCACCATACCGCCACATTACACTCAGCAATCACTTATACTCATTTATACATTTATACTTTTCCCTGTACTTTTCAGAAGATGCTGAAAACCTCCTCTGTATTGACTTTCTATAATCCCCTTTCTGTCTCAAAAAAACAAAGGCTGTTTAGGGAGACAAACAGCTGTCATCTCAGAGAGAAAGGCATGAGCCAGATGAAAAGGAGAGGAAGAGAGGAAAGGAAAGGGGGGGGGATTAAGAAGAGAAGAGGAATGGGGTAAAAGCCCTGCAGGTGATCTACAGCCTGGTATGGAGAGTTAAATCTCTCCTCAAGGCCTCGCCAGTCTAGCTTGTCCAATAAAAAGATGCATTGGCCAAGCACCACCTCCTCCTAAAAAACCTGTCGCAGAGAGAATCGCCCGAACAAGCTGGAGATAAACATTCAGCCAGGAGGGAGGGGAGAGAGAGAGAGAGAGAGAGAGAGAGAGAGAGAGAGAGAGAGGGAGAGGGAGAGGGAGAGGGAGAGAGAGAGAGAGAGGGAGAGGGAGAGGGAGAGAGAGAGAGAGAGAGAGCGAGAGAGAGAGAGGGAGAGGGAGAGAGAGAGAGGAGAGGGAGAGAGAGGGAGAGAGAGAGAGAGAGAGAGAGAGAGAGAGAGACAGAGAGAGAGAGAGTGGAGTGGGGGTGGGGGGGGCTCTAACAGCAGGGAGCAATCCTTACTTTTCTTGTTGGTATGTAAGCCTAAGTGTGTTGTAGAATATTCATTCATTATCTACTGCTTATTAGCGGTGCCACTTATTCCCGTTAGGGGTCATGGGTGACTGGAGCCTATCCCAGTTACTTTCAGGCCTTAGGCAGGGTACACCCTGGACTGGGGCCTTAGGCAGGGGACACCCTGGACTGGGGCCTTAGGCAGGGGACACCCTGGACTGGGGCCTTAGGCAGGGGACACCCTGGACTGGAGCCTTAGGCAGGGGACACCCTGGACTGGGGCCTTAGGCAGGGTACACCCTGGACTGGAGCCTTAGGCAGGGTACACCCTGGACTGGGGCCTTAGGCAGGGGACACCCTGGACTGGGGCCTTAGGCAGGGGACACCCTGGACTGGGGCCTTAGGCAGGGTACACCCTGGACTGGGGCCTTAGGCAGGGGACACCCTGGACTGGAGCCTTAGGCAGGGGACACCCCTGGACTGGAGCCTTAGGCAGGGGACACCCTGGACTGGGGCCTTAGGCAGGGGACACCCTGGACTGGAGCCTTAGGCAGGGGACACCCTGGACTGGAGCCTTAGGCAGGGGACACCCTGGACTGGGGCTAGTCACAGGGCTATCACACATACAGTTCCAGACAACATGGAGACTACCAGTCACTCTCACATTAAAATTCAATGTTTCACTGTGTTCAATTAACCTGCCACAAGCATGTCTTTGGACGGTGGGAGGAAGCCAGAGTGTCTAGAGAGAACCCACAGTAACACAGGGAGGACTTGACTCCACCCAGAGATGATCCTGGTCGGCCTGAGATTCAAACTCATGATCTTTTTGTAATAAAAAAGAACTTGTCAGTCAGGGTAAACAACACATCTGGTATGTTCAGCTGTGGGATATGGAACATTTGCACAATTATTAAGTGTCCTAATAAAGCCGTCAGCCGAGCATCTGCCAGAGAAGCTGAACAGGAAGGCGGTTAAAAACTTCTGATGCTGCACTTCTGGAGGGCCGAGATGATCATGGAGGGCTTTTGCAGCTAAAGGCTTTTTTTTTTTTTTTTCGAAGAACAGCTGCTTCCTCAGGAGCATTTAAAATGTCCATGAATTTATTCATGAATAAAATATGCCCACTGTGTGACGGTCGAATGTTACTTCCATCGTGTTTTTCCAAACCTTTAGACAGTTCGCCGTGGGGGGGAACTCCAGTGGGAATGCTGTGTAACATTATCACCTGTGCTGTGGCTCAGGGTCAGGGTCAGGTTTGTGCTGCAGCTTGCTGTCCTCTGCTAACCAACATGTCTCTGTGCTCAGACATATTATATATATATAATGATATCTAGTATCATATAATATTATATATTATTTCAAAAACGCTGTAATCTCAGATTGATCCACTCAGGGTCTAATGACAGAAGGCCACAGGTAGGTCTACTTAACCTGTGATATGAAGAAACAAGCTCAGTAAATCCTGAGGACAGTCTCACTTTTTTGGGGTGAATAGTGTGTCTGACACCAACAGACCACCACGTGCACACACACACACACACACACACACACACACACACACACACACACACACACACACACACACACACACACACACACACACACACACACACACACACACACACGACTCTTCCCCCTTTCCCCCACCTCTTGTTACCTTCCTGCCCCACCATTGCATGATTGATGGCATTAAATTGCTTTTATCCAACTTTTGATCAGGATTTACCGGCCCTCTCACGGCGGTGGCTTCCAGCAGCATTCTTTTTAATAAATCACCCTTTACACCTCCTCTCTCCCCGGCAACGCCACGTCTGACTGGCGAGCAGCAAGATTGATGACCTGAGCAGCGTCTTGTGCCAGAGCACCTCTACACCGCGCCCTGATGGACCAACACATGTACATTTTTACTTTGTAATGGAAAATGTCAATCTTTGTCAGCAGGTGGGGGAGGGGGGGAGGGGGGGTGGGAGGGGAAGGGGGGGTTAGGTGGAACTCTCGTCCCCCCTCCCGCTCTCATTATTGGAAAATGCCAGCTCATTTCCCAAACATGCCACCCTGATTAATCTCCCCAAAAAAGGGGAAGAGTGGGAGAAAGAGAGATGGAGATGGGGGAGCAGGACAGAGGGGGGGGGGGGGGAGGGAGGAGGAGAGGCCATGTTGAGACACCCCCCCCCCCCCCTCCTCATCCATGAGTGAGTGAGCATGGACGATCTCCTGTTGACCAAAAAGTGACACGGTGAACTTTGACCTCTCTCTCGAGAGGCTAAGCTTCCTGTCAGCTCTGGTTAGGTTATTTAGTTCGACTATTTATTTAGTTCCCTCTCTCCTGAGTCCCATAAACACCTACACACATTCTTATACACACACACACACACATTCACACACACACACACACACACATAGTGACTAGTTGGTCCGAAGAGGAGGACAACAGAACAAGTGCTTCACGCAGATAAATAATTAGAATCAGATCCAGCCGCCTCCCTGTCGAGAGCTGCTTAATTCAAACAAATGACTCTTGAACTGAATTCTGGAGAACAACAATAGAGCTCCCCCCCCTCCCTCCCTCCCTCCCTCCCTCCCTCCCTCCCTCCCTCCCTCCCTCCCTCCCTCCCTCCCTCCCTCCCTCCCTCCCTCCCTCCCTCCCTCCCTCCCTCCCTCCCTCCCTCCCTCCCTCCCTCCCTCCCTCCCTCCCTCCCTCCCTCCCTCCCTCCCTCCCTCCCTCCCCCCTCCCTCCCTCCCTCCCTCCCTCCCTCCCTCCCTCCCTCCCTCCCTCCCTCCCTCCCTCCCTCCCTCCCTCCCTCCCTCCCTCCTCTTTTCTCTCCTCTTTTCTCCCTTTCATTTGGACACTATGCTATCAGACAGACTCAACGTGATGCTTCCAATTTGAATAATGATTCATTTCCTATTCCCCCCCCCCCCACACACACACACACACCCTGCTAGGAGGGAGTTTCATGCACCGTTTGACCAACTACATCTTTGAACACGTGACATCGAACCTTCCTCCGTACAGACTGTGAAGAGGGAAGAGAACAAGAGATGGAGGTAAGGTGGAGGATGTGTGTGTGAGTGTGTGTGCGTGTGTTTCACGTTCGCAGTGTGTGTGCGTCTGTGAGTGTGTGTGCGTGTGTGTGTGTGCGTTACACGTTCGCAGTGTGTGAGAGTCATAACCCTGGAGTCCCAACAAAACATCAACGCTCTCTTATCAGTAGCATCATGCTGTAATTAGTTGTGGTAACCATCAAAACAATTACACTGCAGAGCACAAACCATATACAGTCCCCCAATAACACGGGACACTAAATGGTATTTAATTTAGCTGAGCACTGCACTTTGCATTTAGCTATTAAATTAGTTAGTCACAGCGAGAGTGCGTGTGTGTGTGAGGGGGGGGGGGTGTTAGTTGGTAATTGTGCTGGTGTATTCTAGCAGTGTGTGTGTGTGTGTGTGTATTCTATAATGCTGGTGTTAATCATGGTAACCAGATGGTAGTGTGTTTTGTATTATTTACGAATGTTCCCACCCACACAGAACCCTAAAGACTCCTTATCTCTCCAGCCTGCGATCCTGACTCACAGGTTCACACGCACACACGCGCACACACGCGCACGTAGATCCTAACCCTTCAGGATTGTCTGTCACACAGATATGGTGAAGACAGTCCCAGCAAGAACATCTTCAGGGAGCGTTTGTCCTTCAACCTATCAGTCTCCCCCCCCCCCCCATCTTTCATCCTCTGTCTTTCATCCTGCACACACTCTGCCAGCACTCCCCCATGGTCACTTCCTCCCTCCCTCCCTGGTCTCCGTCCTCCCCCCTAGCTGGTATCCATGCATCGTCCTCCAGGCTCAAGATAAAGATGTCCCCACACTACCCCCGGCACAACCCTTATCGCTCGCTCTCATCCTCCATCTCTCTTTCCCTCCATCTCTCTCGTGACTCCTGTCAACAGAATCCTCCTCCATCAGTAACGGAACAGTGTCTGCCTCCCAGAAGCCGCCAGGCCCTCCATCCAGGTCTGCTGTCCAGGACCAGGACTGACCGTTCAAGGAAAAGAACTCTGAGAGCACAGTAGTGCCTGTCTCACCTCTCACACAGAGAGCATAGTGGTGTCTGCCTGTCTCACCTCTCACACAGAGAGCACAGTGGTGTCTGCCTGTCTCACCTCTCACACAGAGAGCATAGTGGTGTCTGCCTGTCTCACCTCTCACACAGAGAGCACAGTGGTGTCTGCCTGTCTCACCTCTCACACAGAGAGCACAGTGGTGTCTGCCTGTCTCACCACGCTCCCTTCGGATCAGACATCCTGGAATGCGCGCTTGCATGTGTGACAGAAATAACCATCAGAAGAGGAGGGGGGAGAGAGAGAGAGAGAGACAGAGAGAGGGAGAGAGGGAGAGAGAGAGAGAGAGAGGGAGAGAGAGAGACAGAGAGACAGAGAGAGAGAGAGAGAGAGAGAGAGAGAGAGGTGTTAATGAGCATCACTCTGGAGGAGCACACGCACGCTGCCACCTCCCACATGCAGCTGTGCTGCTGCACACGCGTGCTCAGAGACACCTCACCAGTCGATGCAGTGTTTAATTACCAGCCAGCGGGCACATTGGACAAGTGGTCGAGCGGAAAGAGAGCGAGAGCCAGAGAGCAAGGACAGTGATATGATGTCAGAGAAGAGAGAGAGAGAGAGAGAGAGAGAGAGAGAGAGAGAGGGAGAGAGAGAGAGAGACAGAGAGCAAGGACAGTGATATGATGTCAGAGAGAGAGAGAGAGAGAGGAGTGAGAGAGGAGAGAGAGAGACGAGAGAGAGAGAGAGAGAGAGGGAGAAGAAGGAGGAGAGAGAGAGAGAGAGAGAGAAGGAGGAGAGAGAGAGAGGGGAGAGAGAGAGAAGGAGGAGAGAGAGAGAGAGAGAGAGAAGGAGGAGAGAGAGAGACAGAGAGAGAGAGAGAGAGGAGGAGAGGAGAGAGAGAGAGACAGAGAGAGAGAGAGAGAGGAGAGAGAGGAGAGAGAGAGAAGAGAGAGGGGAGAGAGAGTGAGAGAGAGTGAGAGAGAGTGAGAGAGAAGGAGGAGAGAGAGAGAGAGAGAGAGTGAGAGAGAGTGAGAGAGAGTGAGAGAGAAGGAGGAGAGAGAGAGAGAGAGAGAGAGAGAGAGAGAGAAGGAGAGAGGAAGAGAGAGAGGAGAGAGAGAGAGAGAGAGAGAAGAGAGAGAGAGAGAGAGAGAGAGAGAGAGAGAGAGAGAGGGGAGAGAGAGAGAGAGGGAGAGAGAGAGAGAGAGAGAGAGAGAGAGGAGGAGAGAGAGAGAGAGGAGAGAGAGAGAGAGAGAGAGGAGGAGAGAGAGAGAGGGAGAGAGAGAGGGAGAGAGAGGGAGAGAGAGAGGGGAGAAAGAGAGAGAAGGAGGAGAGAGAGAGAGGGAGAGAGAGATCCAGTCAGAGGTGGAGTGGAGAGAGAGAGAGAGAGAGAGAGAGAGAGAGAGAGAGAGAGAGAGAGAGAGAGAGAGAGAGAGAGAGGAGAGAGATGACGAGAGAGAGGAAGAGGAGAGAAGCGACCCCTGCCCCCAGAGTCGCACCGCCAAGGCAGGTCAAGCTAATTAGCCCTGCGTGGCAGGAACACGACGAGGGGAACTACCGTCAGATGGGTCGAGTTTCCTGGTGGAGGAAACAAGAGCGGATCAATAGGCAAGTGTTAATGGAGAGACACCTAACACCCTGCCCAGGTCTGATTAGATCCAAGAGAGGGAGGGAGGGAGGGAGGGAGGGAGGGGGGGGAGGAGGGAGAATATAGAGAAGAAGGGGAGAGAGAGGAGAAGAGAGACCAACCTATTGCATTTTTTTAATACATTTTATTCATTTAAGCAGACGCTTTTATCCAAAGCAACTTACAGTAAGTACAGGGACAATTTTCCCTGAGGCAAGTAGGGTGAAGTGCCTTGCCCAAGGACACAAAGTCACCCCCCCCACCCCCCCCCCCCCCACACACACACCACACACACACACACAGTTGGACTGAACTCCCTGGTCACTGCATCTACACCAGCACACAATCATGGTGGAGCAGATTTGGCCTTCCGCAGATTTTGGGCTAGCATACTAATGCACAATAAGCAGAACACCCCCCATCCAACCCCCACCCCCCCACCCCCCCCAACCCCCGCATCTCCACAAGACAGACGCTGGGTAATTGTTTTAGGCATTACATTGGCCTCGAGGAAATAAACAATAGAGGAGTGCAGTGGAGATAATAGGCCGGCTGTGCTTTGCTGCACAGCTCCCAGCTCCCCTAACGGACCCTAATCACCCTGCAGCATTAGACACACTAGATGGGGGACAGCCCAGGAGAACCCAGCGGACACACCGGACCACCAAGCCATCCCTCTCCAGGCAGGCTTCTGGATTCTGGCTGAGATTCCTGTTTAGTGTGGCTTCTCGCACGCTGTTATTGTTCAGGGACAGGAGTGCATGCGTGTGTGTGTGTGTGGTTTAACTGCGTTTACCCAGATGTCTGAGTTGCATAAAAATACTCTAGGCAGGTAATTACAGGCCCGCAGACGCCTTTTCCTCCGGGGAAAACAGGTTTACCAGAGGAGAGGAAACTCATTCTTCTCCATTGTTGCATTTACATCAAGCAAACACAATCAATTAGGGTCCGTACCTCTGGGTACCTCTGGGTTTAGAGGGCTGAAATGGTTAGGAGTTACAGGGGAGCGAGAGAGAGAGAGAGAGAGAGAGAGAGAGAGAGAGAGAGAGAGAAGAGAAAGACAATGAAACGGATGACTAGTCAGATCTGCTTTTCGTCGTTTTTTTATCAGGGGAGAAATAACCTTCTCATGGGTTTTACAGGTGCTTCAACAACTACACTTTCAAGGGTTCGCGTGTAAGAGAGAGCCAAAGAGAGAGCAATTAGATGGAGAAAGAGATAAGAGGGAGAGAGAGGGAGAAGGACATTCGAGAGAAAAGGAGAGAAGGGAGAGAGAGAAAGATAGAGAGGGGGGGGAGAGGGAGGGAGATGGAGGAAACAAGGTAAAGGATGTGACACCATGTTAGACCTTCCCGAATGAGACTACCCCCCCCACCCCCCCCCCCCGGATCCGAGATGCCAAGGCAACCGAAGATCAGATGAAAACAATCACCGGGGTAACCCACCCGCCCGGGGGGGGGGGGGGGCGGGAGCAGGGTGTGCCGGGTTCTGGGGATGTGGATCGTCTCACATCACTAGTGCAGCAGTTCCAATCCAGAATTCTGATTGAAAACACGTCAGAGTCTGAGTGTGTGTTAGACTCATGCGTCCAGTTTACCCCGTTTACCTTCGTTTAGAGGCAGATAAACAACAGATCTATGGTCTGCTTCACTGTCTGCTTCACTCTGCACGGTGTGACGTGTGTGGACTTGTGTGTAACTCCTGTGTGGGTCACTGAGTTGAAGTGTGTTTGCCTCTCCTGGTCATGTGATCAGTCAGCTGTGTCTTCTTGTTGACCTCTAGCTATTGGATTGGCAAGTCATGTGACAGGGGTGTGAATGTGTCTGTATTGACAGATACAGTAGCCCTCACGCTGTGCATTTATAATAGATTTGAATATATATATATATAAGCTTTTGCCCCTGGTTGTGTTGGGGTTGCTGTAGTGCAGGTGCTGCACAGCTCATCCAATTGATGCTGATGTGACGTGGCATTTCCTTGGGTCCATTTTTGACTTTGGACAATGTGTATTTCTCAAGATAATGGTTATCACCTTGCCACACACACACACACCGATTCCTGCCTTTTGTAATGGACGGTGTTTTGTCGCTGAGTGTTTTTAAAGTGTGTGTGTGGAGCAGGGGGGTTGGATCACCTTGGTCTGTCCCTCGATGACACTGAGAGGCACGCTGGTGGAGGGCCACTTGTTCCAGGGAGGTAAAGGCTTGTCACAATTCCACAACACTACGACCTGCAACACACAACACACACAACACACACAACACACACAAGTTCTCACACACAAGAAAGAGCTCGTTGGTGGACTGGTGAGTGCAGGCGTGTCTGTGTGTGAGTGTGCGGGCTGAATGACACGTTTAAAACATGCCTCGTGACTTTGTCTCAGACTAATCACTGCAGGAGTGGGTTAGCCACTTCTCAGATCAAAATCTGAATTTGTTTTATTCGCCTTGTCGGAAACACAAACACTAAAATTCACTGTGACAGGGTGGCGCAAACAACGAACATATAAAATAATTATTATAATTATATATTTTAATATATTTATATATGATATTTATATGGTTTTTTTATATTATATATATATATATATATATATATATATAAAAAGGTAAGCAAGTATGTTAAATACATTTTAAATAATAAACGGTCTGAGCTAGATAGACCCTGAACCTGACCTGTGCACAGAACTTGGACTTGGCGACGGCGATGATGAGTTTCACCACAGGGCTGAGCTGAGACTGGAGGGGACTGACTGCCTGGATCACAGCTGTGAACTCCTGGGATGGACTTTTACCTAGAGGACACGTCCAGACCACACACACACACACACACACACACACACCCGACAGCACACAACACCGTACTGGTCAACTCTAATGACAGGTAGCGCATCACAACGTTCACAAATAAACACAGTTGAATGGAGCCTCAATCAAAGCTGTTCCCTACTGGCATCACATCTGTGGAAAGCACAGCTTTTACACTGCACAAACATCCCCAACATCCCCAACATCCCCAACATCCCTCACACTGACTGAGAGTTCTGCTGTTGTGTTTTGAGGAAGAACAACCATTTAACGAGGTGATTAGATCGAGCTAGATGAGATAAGAGAGAGTTGAGGACGAGGCGAGTCTGCACGTCCACCCGGTTGCATTCGTGTGCGACAGCAACATTACTGGTTAACACTAAGATACAGACCGCTTTAAAAGGAACAATGGAAAAACCTGGAAAGTTAGCCACCGAAGCACAGCTGTTACAGTGTTCTAGGGTGATTTAGGGTATTTTGTATCAGGAACATCATCTGATACCCCCTCAGTAGCAGATGAAACACTGTAAGAGTCTCCACTCCTGCTGGTGGCTTCATGCTAGGCGCTGAAACGTCTTGCGTAGGCTGCCTGATTATTATTAGCATCAATCTATTGACCACTCAACAGCTTGATGTGCAGACAATAATGCACACTCCGGAACAATGCCTGCTGATAATAATAACTATTCCGGTGGAACAGCGATCTTAAGTGGCTGTTCTAATCATCTTTGTTGTACAGTAGCCAGCATCGTTTCATTTGTTGCCTAGGGGATTCATGAAGTAATTCATTAGCTTTTATCCAAAGCACTAGAGGGGGATTTGAACCTTTAATCTAGATCTACGGTAGGTAGATCTCCCATAGAGCTGGTCCTATCGAGCACACTCACACTCACTTCAGAGTGAATCAACGTCAGAAACAACCAAGCGAGTTTATTTGGATGACGAGCGAATCACTGGGAAGTCTGTTGCTCATGTATTTCCTGACTGGACTGGGAAAGAAATATCCAGAAAGTGTTGTTTGTGTGCAAATCCCTGTTTCCCATCCTCTGCTTTGGCACCTCGTCTCACAGTCTCTATGGCTTTAAAGTGGCTTAAAAGAGGATTGTGGAGCGAGCGGTCTGTAAGGAAGCTGATAGGAGGAGCCAGAGCTGCTGGACCCGGGCTGCTAATCACATTTGGGATTCTGAGGAAGCAGAATGGAGGAGCTTGTTCACTCAGACCATCGTCAAGACCTCCCAGAATTTCAGTTCCGACTTGTAAAGAAGGCTTCAGTTTGAATATTTTCAAGATAAAGGGGTTTGATTTTTTGCATGGATCTTAAACTTTCCTCAAAGGGAATACTGTAAACATTTTGCCACCTGTTCTTTTCCATAAACCTCTCTTCAATAGCTCCTATTGCAAAATAAGGTTTTATTTTTCTGATTACCATTATCCAATAATGACAACAACAACAAAAAACCTTCCTTCAAGGCAGCAGTTGGTGCTTCTCAGGTCTCAGACTGACCTGTTGAGAACCAGAGTTGTTTGGGAGCCCACACAAAACATTTGATTTGCAGTTGTGACATAAAATAAAACTGCTCGGGCCCATCACTTCCCCTCCCTCCATCCATCCTTCTCCTCGCCCCTCCCCCCCACCCCTACCCTCCCCAACCCCCCCTGAGAAAGGGAAGCATCCATCAGGGTTATATCTCCATCTCAGCCCTGGGACCTCCAATGAGCTTCATCAATCACAATATCGGTTGGCAATTGGTTGGCAACGACCAATGACATGGGGTCAAGACCCGCCTCCAGGAGAGGACAGGAGAGCCCCTCCACAGCTGCAGAGGAACTAGAGGAACCAGAGGAACCCTGCATGTGATTGACCCGGTGCGGAACTCACCCAGCACAGCGTAGTAGAAGGGGAAGAGAGAGGGATCGGAGGAGAACTGGGGGAGAACGTACAGAGCGCCGGGGAGAAAGTTCCACATCAGACGCGTCCTGGAGACATGGGGGTGGAGCCTGTCCTGGATGATCTGCGGGAGACAGGGGAGGGAGAACAGGAGGAGGAGGAGGAGGAGGAGGAGGAGGAGGAGGAGGAGGAGGAGAAATGGAAGAGGAGAGGGGAAGAGTGGAGACGACAGAAATACAACAACCTTGTTAATTACTGTCATACAGCACAAAGATCACCACTATCATTGGCGGTACGTCCATGAGCTATTTTCTCTTTCCTCTCCCCAGACTTTCTCCACTTCATTACTCCCCCCCCCCACACACACTCTCCTCCTCTCCCAGCATTCCTTCTGCTCTCCGCTTTTTTCGTTAGCACCTGCGCCGGTGAGGTAGGGAGGGCAGCCGTAATTAGCGTCTCCCTGAGAGAGGAGGCAGACAGGAGGTCGTCCCTCAGATGGAGCTGGCTGCCCCCTGTTCAGCTCTGCTTACCCAGCCACCAGCCACAGACACCAGCCACAGACACCAGCCACAGACACCAGCCACCAGCCACAGACACCAGCCACAGCCACCAGCCACAGACACCAGCCACAGACACCAGCCACAGACACCAGCCACCAGCCACAGACACCAGCCACCAGCCACAGACACCAGACACCAGCCACAGACACCAGCCACAGACACCAGCCACAGACACCAGCCACAGCCACCAGCCACAGACACCAGCCACAGACACCAGCCACAGACACCAGCCACCAGCCACAGACACCAGCCACAGACACCAGCCACCAGCCACAGACACCAGCCACAGCCACCAGCCACAGACACCAGCCACAGACACCAGCCACAGACACCAGCCACCAGCCACAGACACCAGCCACCAGCCACAGACACCAGCCACAGACACCAGCCACAGCCACCAGCCACAGACACCAGCCACAGACACCAGCCACAGACACCAGCCACAGACACCAGCCACCAGCCACAGACACCAGCCACAGACACCAGCCACAGACACCAGCCACAGACACCAGACACCAGCCACCAGCCACAGACACCAGCCACAGCCACCAGCCACAGACACCAGCCACAGACACCAGCCACAGACACCAGCCACCAGCCACAGACACCAGCCACCAGCCACAGACACCAGCCACAGACACCAGCCACAGCCACCAGCCACAGACACCAGCCACAGACACCAGCCACAGACACCAGCCACAGACACCAGCCACCAGCCACCAGCCACAGACACCAGCCACCAGCCACAGACACCAGCCACAGACACCAGCCACAGACACCAGCCACAGACACCAGCCACAGACACCAGCCACCAGCCACAGACACCAGCCACAGACACCAGCCACAGACACCAGCCACCAGCCACAGACACCAGCCACAGACACCAGCCACAGACACCAGCCACAGACACCAGCCACAGACACCAGCCACCAGCCACAGACACCAGCCACAGACACCAGCCACAGACACCAGCCACAGACACCAGCCACAGACTCCAGCCCCATTCCCTCACCCTGATCCCCAGCCGACTCAAAGACTCAAACACTGATCTAATCTTGCCTGACTTGGCCGGAGCTGGCTGGCTCTGGCTGGCCCTGAGTCTCCTCGGGGCCGGCTCTGTCTGACAGATCCAGGCCAGAGATGGAGCTCGCTCTGGAGGAGTCAGTAGGTGAGAGTGTCTCACTGACAGACGAGGAGCCTTCTGATGACCTGGGAGGCAGGTGGCTGAGCGGTTAGGGAATCAGGTTGGTAATCAGAGTGTTGCCAATGTTGTGTCCTTGGGCAAGGCACTTCACCCTACTGGCCTCAGGGGGGGAATGTCCCTGTACTTACTGTAAGTCTCTCTGGATAAGATAAGAACTGCTAATGTTGAATGTAAGTGTGCCTAGAGAGCAGGCAGGGACCGGGCAGGGTCCAGGGGGGGTGTGTAGGTTCAGCTGGTCCTGGGGGTTTGGACTGTATGAGCGCTGATCTTCAAGGCTCACCCCCCCCCCTCCCCCATCACCCCCCCTCCCCCATCACCCCCCCCCCCCCACACCTTGTCACACACGACAGGGAGTCTGGGAGAGTCCAGACCACTTAGCACATCTGGATGGTAAGGCAAGAGTGTGTGGCAATGAATAGATGTGGATGTGTGTGTGTATGTGTGTGGATGTGTGTGTGTGTGTATGTGTGTGTCTCCACAGAACCCCAGCCTCATTTCCAGAGCAGCATGCGCCTGGTGGTCCTCCTGCAGCCACTCCAACAACATACCGGCCAAGCGCTCGGCAACAATCCACTGCCTCATTCATCAACACAGTTCCACAGCTGCCCCTGGCTCTGGAAACGACCCCGACCAGACGCCTCGCCTCTCTCTTCTCCTCTCCTCGCCCTCCTTTTGCTCCTTTTTTACCCTTTCCCCTCCCGCTCCTTCCTCTCCCTTTATCTCCCCCAGTGGGTCCGTCAACACAAAGAAACCAATCGCATGTAGGACAGTAGATTACGGCAGAATGGGGACTGTTCAGGAGAAAGGAATGATCTGAGAAGCCGAGGCTTTTGGGAGCCTCTTTTTCAAAGGGACCGCAAATTTCGTGACGACTCAAAGTGATTCGTTGAACCGTGTGACAGTTCAGAATATGACTATGAAAACAGGCTTTTTTCATTTAAGAAGGGGATTCAGGGCGGAGTCATGGGGGACGGGCTGGGAGGATGAGGTGTGTGTGTGTGTGTGTGTGTGTGTGTGTGTGTGTGTGTGTGTGTGTGTGTGTGTGTGTGTGTGTGAGGGTTTGGCAACTGAATATGCTCTGATCTTCTACGCTCCAAACTTTATCTCTCCTTAACCTTCTCTCGCTCTCTCCCTCTCTTCACTACCTCCTGCGGGTCGAAACAGCATCTCCAGACTCCCATCCACAGAAGCTGTCCTGCATAACAGAGCCCACTGTGCTACTCTCTGCCCAGGAAGCCCACCCGCTTACCCCTCAGTGGGAAACTGACTGACTACCATGTCGCCATTGCAACACCATATCCTGGGATATGGGAGGAGGGAGGAGACAGGACGGAGGAGACAGGACGGAAGAGACAGGAGGGAGGAGACAGGAGGGAGGAGACAGGACGGAGGAGACAGGACGGAAGAGACAGGAGGGAGGAGACAGGAGGGAGGAGACAGGACGGAGGAGACAGGACGGAAGAGACAGGAGGGAGGAGACAGGACGGAGGAGACAGGAGGGAGGAGACAGGAGGGAGGAGACGGGAGGGAGGAGACAGGAATAAAGGAGGGAGGTCAGATGAGGGGAAAAGATGAGAGTCTAAATCATGGAGGACCAATGAGGAAACAGGGAGCGAGCAAGAGGAGCGAGCATGGCATAACCCAATCTAACACAGCTGAACGAATGGGGACTTGGGTAGTAGAGGGATATACAGTGCGTGCCACTATCCACTAACCCAGAGCAGAGGTGCTACATCATTGAGAGAGAACATTAGTTATCCTGGCTGCAAGCTGTCTGCTCTGCGTTTCTCTCCCCCCTCGTCTCTCCCCCACCCCCGGTCCCCCCCCCCCCCCGCTCGCTCTCTCCCTCCTTGTCTTGTTGTCTCCTTCCAGCCCCCCTCCCCCCCCTTCTGTTCTTGGAGGGGGAGAAGTCGTAGCTAAACACCAAAGTGGTCAACATTATATTTGATATGGGGGAGGGGGATGCTTCTCTACCAGACAGATCAAGACGTTCTTTGATACAGAGAAGGAGACTTTACCTCCACAGAGGTCGAGACTATCTTTGATACGGACACGTAGGAGATATTGTGATGCTCAGTGACCGATGCTCTTTTGTAAAGCTCTCTCTTGGAAGGTGCTCTGGATAAAAGCGTCTGCTAAATGACTATAAGTAAATGTAATGTAATGAGATCTTCCCTCCAAAGTGGTCCAGACTATCTTTGATATGGCGAAGAATGAGACTTTACCTTTACAATAGATGAGACTATCTTTTATTTGGACAAGTGGGAGATCTTACTTCCACAGAGGTTGAGACTATCTTTGATACGGACAAGTAGGAGATCTTACCTCCAAAGTGGTTGAGACGATCTTTGACACAGAGGAGAAGTAGGCGTCCCACAGGAACTGTGTTTGCTGTCTGAGGGAGAGGATCCTGGCTGGCTCCACCCACCTGGTGATGGAGGGAACCTGGAGGAGAAGAAAGGAAGAGAAGAAAGGAACATCAAGATGAGGAGAAAGAGAGAACATGGATCATTCCTGGGCCCTGCAACCACACTGCGTCTGAACAAGAGACAACAATGACATCATTAAGGAGGGCCCTCAGCTGAGCACAAACTATGGTTCCCTGAGGGCCAATAAGAGCCACTAGACCCCGTCCCTTTAGTGGTCAGACTGATGACCCCTGGCCAGCAGAAAAGGTAAATCACAGTGTGTATTCCCGTATGTGTGTGTGGTGTGTCTGTGTGTGTGTGTGTTGTTTTAGTGTGTGTGTGTGAGGCGTCAGAAGAGAGCAGCAGCAGTGTCACCACAAGCCTCACGTCCTCGCTGTCTCTTCAGTCACTGTCACAGCCGGCTTCCAAACACTGTCAGGGTGTTGAATCTCACCACAACACGCCCGGAAGCCTTCATGAATCTCTCCCACTGACGGCAGAAATAACTGATGAACCACGCACACACCACACGTACGCAAACACCAGCGTATCTGTGTGTGTGCGGCGCGTGGTTCATCAGTTATTTCTGTGTGTGTGCGGGGGGGGGGGTTGGTGTCCGGTTGATTTGAGATCATCCAGGAGGTGACATCTGATCTACTCTCATCTCAGCGGTTAGGTGGGTGCTTGTTCTTGACAGTATCAGTATGAGACTTCATCCTCCCAGCAGACAGATCCCTGCTCTGCTTCAACATGGACGTCCGTCGTGTTCAGATGAGGACGTGTCGCTTCTTCCTCCTCATAATATGTCATAGGGAAGTGAGATGCTTGACTCATATGTTCAGTTGTGTACTGGGTTAATCCCTTATTGTGTACGTGTCTCAATTGTTGGACGTCTGGATATCTGCTTATATCTCAGTAAATTCTGTGTTTGTGTATCTTGCATGGCCATTAAAACTGATTCTGATTCTGATCTCAGCTGCTAGTGTCTGGTGGATCGGTTCAGTTAGCAGCAGTATCCTTGTGCTAAACTGGGTTCAGGTAACTTTTCTGGAACATCCTTAGAGAAGGAAAGCAAAGCCATTATCCACATCAAATATGTTTTTTTTCTTCCTTTTGCTTATTGTAGATCTATTCAACCCACTTCTTCATCTCTTTCAATCCGCTCGCTTACTTTTCTTGCCGCCTCTGATCTTTATCTTTTCCTTTTCTCTTTGCTCTTCCCCTCTCCGTAAGTGCGTAATTCAATTAGCCTACACATACCTCTATGTAAAAATGTTTTCTTTTCCTTTTTCCGCTAAGAGAAGAAACTCCTAAAGTGCTTTTTCTCCCAGCATGCTGTCTCCCTCCCACTGATGTGTAACAACAATTACCAAGCTTTCAGAAAGAAGGAGAGGAGGCTACAGGACTGAAATGAAATGAAAGCCAATAACATTTGCATCTCCTAACGTCTCCCTCTTGTTCAACACTGTATAATCACAATTAATGACAGGGCTTGCAATACAGACCATTTACAACTTTTAATAGGCGTGCCATTGAGTGACTCAATTGTCTGAGTGCAAATCAAATTAAAACACATCTTAGTGATAATTAGCAGTCTGTTGTGGGGTGTGTGTTTGTGAGGGTCTGAGAGAACGTGTGCATAAAAGAGTGTGTGTGTGTGCGTGTGCGTGCGTGTGTGTGTGTGTGAAAGAGAAAGCTTGTATGTTTTTGTTAATTAGTTATTTGGTACAAGGCAGATTGGCTGGTTGCCAGGGGGGTTGGGTGGAGGTCAACAACTGTTGGCACAGAAATGCATTAATCACCAAGGTAACGGAGGTAGAGGTGGGGCTTATGTGGGAGACGTGAGGGAGGAGGATGGGGGAAGGAGGGCAACAGTGCCACCTGATTAGATATCCATCACTGTCTCTCTGTGGTTGGATGGTCCCCTCCTGCCCTCTCTCTCCTCCAGGTACAGCAGCAGTGAGGGAGGTTTGGCTCAGCTGTGGTGATACGGCGGTTAATTAAACCAGGTAAATATCACGTCTGACACGATGACGACATTAACGAGAGAGAAGTTTGACCCGGAGTCTTACTCAGGTGCTCTGGGGCCACCTGTAGGAATACCTGTCTGTCTGTGCACAGCCTATACCTGAGGGGGGGTGTGTGTGTGTGTGTGTACCCTGGCAGTCTGTCAGACAGGTGTGTGTGCTTCCATCCTTCCTACCTGTAACAGCAGCCTCTCATCCCCCAAGATGGCGGCCTTGCTCCAGTCGATGACTTCAGAGAAGGGCAGCTCCCAGCCGTTACTGAGGAGGACAGGGATGCACGCCGCCTGGGGGGGGGGGAGAAAATCACCTGTGACTCTGCTTAGCCACTTTCCTGAACAATTGGACAGTCAAAAACAGGGTCTCCTGTCTCTGCTGTCTCACACATGGTGGACTTGATTTGAGGGTCACAACAGTCCCATGTTTCTAGGGAGTCGGGTGGCTGAGCGGTTAGGGTGTTGGACTAGTGATCGAAATGTTGCGAGTTTGATTCCCGCCTGTGGAAATGTGATGAGGTGTCCTTGGGCAAGGCACTTCACCCTATTTGCCTCAGGTGGAATGTCGCTGAATGTTGAATGCTGTAAGTCACTCTGGATAAGAGCTTATGCTAAATGGGAATTTATATTTATACACAGGGGAAGTACAGGGGATCGGATAGAACAAGGACATTTTAAAGTTGCCTCAAGCATATTTGAACAATGATGTTCTGAGATTCCTTCAGGCCAAACAAAAATCACAATTTTAAACAAGTTTCTACTTTTCACGTTAATTCAATGAGCTCTCATTTATTTTCACACAGTTTTCCTCATGTTAGTCAGTCCTTCAGCTGAGCTACGCTTTCTGCTGGAGAAATGAAGACGGCCTGATATATCCTCAGCTTTCATAAATTCCTACACAGTTCCGTCATTCAAGGAGTCTAATGTAATTATGAGGGTTTTAGTAGCTATTCATCACACGTACACACGCACACACACGCTGTAATGTAATGAAGCTGTGCCGAGCACTTGGCTGAGACCATCAATTCACGTTTAAAGTTCACAGCGATGCTGGGATCTCCATGATTAGAAGATGACACTGTTCTGGGGCTTAGGGAATCTTAGTGGAGTGCAGAGTCTAGGATGAGTGGTCTGAGACTGAAAATCCCCTCTGCTCAGTAGTGATTAGTCTTGTCTGGCTCCGAGAACACTTCTTCTTTGGCGCTGGCGAGGGGAGGGATACGTGAATTGCGAACCAAGCCGCAATACTAATGGAACGGCGTGGAGACTCCTCGTGGTCAGGTAGCCTCGCCTGTCGCTAACACGGTTAAATCTCCCACAGCCGCTAAACAAGTCATCTTGGTGTGACGCTCGACAGCAGGCTACCAGGACTCGATACCTGCTCCTCTAGAAATATGAATTTCAAGCAGCAGAGAGACGCCTCAGTCTCCTCTGAACACTCAGGCTGTCTGTCAAGCCTGAAAGCCTTTTTATGTTCTCTGTTCAATATATCCCTCTGAGATTGGCAAGGGAGAAAGAAACCAGGTCCAAACACTAAAACACTCCGAGCCTCTTATCGACCCCAACACTAACAGCTAAACGCTATTAACATCCTAACTCCTCCCTCCCAGTCTCATTAAGATCCTAACTCCTCCCTCCCAGTCTCATTAACATTCTAACTCCTCCCTCCCAGTCTCATTAACATCCTAACTCCTCCCTCCCAGTCTTATTAAGATCCTAACTCCTCCCTCCCAGTCTTATTAACATCCTAACTCCTCCCTCCCAGTCTTATTAACATCCTAACTCCTCCCTCCCAGTCTTATTAAGATCCTAACTCCTCCCTCCCAGTCTTAATAAGATCCTAACTCCTCCCTCCCAGTCTCATTAACATCCTAACTCCTCCCTCCCAG
Source organism: Neosalanx taihuensis (assembly GCA_030340665.1). Classification (NCBI taxonomy): domain Eukaryota; kingdom Metazoa; phylum Chordata; class Actinopteri; order Osmeriformes; family Salangidae; genus Neosalanx; species Neosalanx taihuensis. The sequence goes on along the minus strand of CM059299.1, from coordinate 958,904 downwards.
TCTTATTAAGATCCTAACTCCTCCCTCCCAATCTCATTAACATCCTAACTCCTCCCTCCCAGTCTTATTAAGATCCTAACTCCTCCCTCCCAGTCTTAATAAGATCCTAACTCCTCCCTCCCAGTCTCATTAACATCCTAACTCCTCCCTCCCAGTCTTATTAAGATCCTAACTCCTCCCTCCCAGCAAGCTTCCAACAACAACCCTCAAATTTGGTGACAGGCCAGAAGCAGAGGAACAGGTTTCTGCAGACAGAGCACCCACTAGAAATAATGTACAAAGGCTGTTGTATTTGACACAATAGAAGAATATAATGACTTTCCATAAGCTCATGATGGTGTCAAGTGTAAAAGACAGACTGAATTCAATCCAAATTAGCAACCAGAGAAAACTGGCCAACAAATGTAAGTGTATCACGAGAGACACGTTGAGGAAAGATGAGGCAGGGTAAATCAGGTGTTTATGATAGTGGGGGGCGTCTGTGTGTGTCTAGCTACAGCACTCAGAGAGCTGTTCTGCTGCTGTTTATGAGAAGAGGACAGCTTGTCAATACCAATCATCCAAAAATCAGAGCCCTGGCCCTACTGAGAGGCGTGCCAGCCACCGGTGAAGCATTAGCTAACCCAAGCAAACAACTGTCTGATATGTGAACTGATAACATGATCCTTCTTGGTTCCATCTATACAGTAGGATATGTTTGAAGAGTGTGTGCTTAAATGATCCGGGTCTGGGCATTTTGAGGGCTAGGGTTAGGGCATTTTGAGGGCTAGGGTTAGGGCATTTGGCAGGCTAGGGTTAGGGTATTTTGAGGGCTAGGGTCTGGGCATTTTGAGGGCTAGAGTTAGGGTATTTTGAGGGCTAGGGTTAGGGCCAGGGTATTGAGAGATTTGGTGTACCTGCAGAGCTTCTAGGAAGCGGAATGATCCCAGCCGGCGTCCCCTGGGCACCAGGCAGAAACTGGAGTTATGGAGGAGCTCCTGGTAGTCAAACCTGGAGACACACAGGTCAGAGTACATCAGTATCAATGCAGGTGTATCGGTATGCAAGTATACAGTAGAGCAGAGTGCAGCAGAATAAAATATGAACAGGCAGAACTAGGACACTCAGGGACTTGGGTTGTGTTCTGAGATTTGTTCAGGTAAATGCCAAGCGCTGACTTCTTTTGTTTGGGTCACATATGAAACAAGCTGACATTTCCTCCAAACACAAGGTGACACGGAAAGACACGGCAGAAGCATTAGACAAACGGGCAGACGGAGAGAGAAACAGGCCGACGAGGGAGGGAGGGTGTGGGAGGAAGGGAGGGAGGGAGGGAGGGTGTGGGAGGAAGGGAGGGAGGGTGTTAGATAGCACACACGCGCTTGCAAATGTCAAGATGGACTCCTCTGAACCTGAATGACGAAAGAGAGAGAGAGAGAGAGAGGGAGAGGGAGAGAGGGAGAGAGAGAGAGAGAGAGAGAGAGAGAGAGAGAGAGAGAGAGACAGATAAATGGTGGTGCTGGAGTGAGTCGTCTGAATCACAAGCAAAGCCTCAACACCAGCTTCTCTTGACCATCTTAGAAGCTGATGTGGGCGGAACATTCGAAATGTCGAACAAATGAAAGTATCATAAAAAAGCCCACGCATCCATTAGTAAATTACACCTTCACTCTGGCTAGTTTAAAGAGAGGATCTCCCGCTTCTCTCCCTCGCAAAGGGAGAAGTGTGGGTATGTCTGATGAAGAGAGAGAGAGCGAGGTGTGTGTGTGCTTGGTAGGTGAAAGTATGCTGTCCCTGGGTCATATTTCTCCCAGAGATGACAGGAAGAGGTGTTTGCTGCGGCCTGTCACAGGCTTCCTGTCACTGTCCGACACATCAACACCTCCCACCTTGGCACAAGGTCACGCTCCACCATCGCTACCGTGACAACATACGCTGAAATCCACGCCGACCAAAGAAAACCTCCTGCATCAAAGTACTTTCACGTTAAATAGTTGTATCGCTCCAGTTGTATCGTTATGAAATGTAGCTTGCATGAGAGACAAGCAACAAGTGAGACCACAAGTCATTGCTTACATTTACATTTATTCATTTAGCAGACGCTTTTTTCCAAAGCGACTTCCAAGAGAGAGCTTTACAAAAGAGCATCGGTCACTGAACATAGCAACATGATAGACCCCAAACATAGCAGGCTTATAGATTATGAAACATACATCGTGAGAACCAAGGGAAGAGCTATAAGAGCATACAGCCGAATCGTTTACTAATTGAAGGTGAGTCTCTGATGGACAGTAGTCTACCTGTAGGACGCGAACAATAAAGCAACAACACTAACAAGTTTCCGCTCGGGGATTTTAGCAAAGTAATTCTGATTCTAAACAACAACAAGAGATATTTCTAAGTGCTGTTGCTTACAGATAAGACAGCCGTGGTTCTCTGGGAATTTAGTAGCTAAGGAGCTAACGTACTGCCACATACAAGAGATTCACATTTTGAGGCCCCCTTAAGATCTTGAACTTGGGGCATCCCGTGATATTAACGTCCACTCGAATCCCTCTTACCCCCCCCCCATCAACCCCCCTTCATGAGCACAAGACCTCTGACACAATCGGAACACTAATCTCGTCTCGACCGTCAGGGTGTTTGACAGAGCTGCTCCATGTGGGGTCTCATTGTGTTGAAGCCAGCAGGGGCTGACTCCAGCTGGCACACATCTACAGCATGATGGCCCTGGGAGATGAGGACCAGGAGGAACATTTGACCTTTCTTTCACTCTGGTGTTGTAAATGAGTCTGTCGACGTGGAAGAAGAGATGAACGACACACTAGAGCGGCTTCGGCAGCCGTTTCCGAGCGGAGCTGTCAGAGCTGTCCGGCGTGAGGTTACACAGTAAGGACCCTCGAGCAGTAACCTGGGTCTTCAACCCGGCTGAGATGGCCGGAGGTGGCGAGCACATCGCTCTTGTTCTTGCTGTGGCAGAGGGCCGTGCAGCGGTTACACAGGAGCAGCAGGAGAGGAGAGATGGTCGATAGGGAATGTCATGTTGATAGCTTCTGTGGAGGGAGAAATCCATGAGGGTAGAGACAGCTGCAGTGAACACAGGAAATTAGCGGTTCGGACACATCCTAGAGACGGCACACGCAACAGGGGTGAAAAAAAAGGAAGCTGCTTCAACAAAGCCAGCTTGTAAGCGGTGCAATGAAGAGGTGCAGAATCGAAAACCTGTGTGTGTGTGTGTGTGTGTGTGTAAGGGGGATAGGGGGGGTAAAAGGAGACAGATGGGGATTTGACGTGCGAGAGAAATGATGCTCTTGAACAAATGTCTGTGTGTGTGGGAGATTATCCCCGTGTGTGTATGAGTGCATACCTGTTGCGTGCTTGTGTGGCCCCAGGAGCACCTATTCATACCCTGGAGGTATCTCCCTGCAGTCCCTCTCTCCTTCTCAAGGAGATAACATTCCTGTCTGCTGCTTGTTCATTCAGCAGAATGCCTAAAGCTGGGATGCATTTCAGCACCTGACACCAAACTCAGGTGGACGAGGTCATCGGTTGCTGATCCGCTCTCCTACATTCCTACAGAGCCTGGACACCACAAGGAATACACACTCTAGATCAGGGTTAGACAACCACATCCTTCAGAGCCAAAGTCCTGAAGATTTTAGCTGTTTCTCTGCTCCAGCACACCTGATTCTAATGAATGGGTCATTATCAAGCTCTGTGGAAGCCTCATAACGAGCCATTCATTTGAATCAGGTGTGCTGGAGCAGAGAAACACCTAAAACCTTCAGGCTCTGTGGGTCTGGAGAACCAAGGTTGCCTACCCCTGATCTAGATGAAGGCTTGGACTGGTAAAACTTCTGATTCAGATGCTCATAATTAGTGTTAGTTAATCGGAAAAGGTAAAATAAAGGTAAAGGTAAATTTTTTTGATAACACTAACCCTAATATTATTACCATAAATACTGTATAATCTGCTTGCTGTATAATACTGTTTAATCTGCTTCATAAATATCCTTTACAATTTTCTGACTGGATGCTAAACTGTATTTCGTTTCCAGGTATTTATACAAGCATAATGACAATACAGTTGAATCTGATCGAATCCAATGTCAATGAGCATTGCATTGGGGCTTTATCTGTAAGATAATGCATATTCCAATAAATAATTTATTAAGAAGCTAGTGGAAAGGCTTAAAAACGATTTGTACATTGCTTAGGGAGAGATACAGAGATGAAAAACCATATTTGGGGATAATGAATTAAATTGATGACAATAACCCAGCAATTCAGCAGCTACTTAGAACAGAATACTTCTCATTCTCTATAATCTGCCACGTAATTTAGGCCGACCGCAAAATACACTGCTGCACTGATTCACTTTCTTCCTAATCATCAGTCTCATGTCCAGTTTATCACTTCAGCACTTGACTGGTCATCTGTACTGTGAAACTAAACCGGATTCAATCAATTAGCCATGCGCTTCCCGCTGACAAAAAGAGGATAGGGGGAGAAACAACTAAATCTCCATATCAAAAGATCAATATTTCAATTCCACATATTTCATATTTATTGAATATTTTGTATAAAGAATGTACGCTCAGTTTTGGCTGAGGTAAGGCAGCTGTGCTCCTTCATATTGCTGAACGGGAGCGCTGGAGAGGTTTCCCCACAGGAAGTAACAAATACAGCTGCCCGGAGGCCCACCAGCAGGAGAGGAGGGGCAGGAGGCCCACCAGCAGGAGAGGAGGGGCAGGAGGCCCACCAGCAGGAGAGGAGGGGCAGGAGGCCCACCAGCAGGAGAGGAGGGGCAGGAGGCCCACCAGCAGGAGAGGAGGGGCAGGGGCTGGAGGCCCACCAGCAGGAGAGGAGGGGCATGAGGCCCACCAGCAGGAGAGGAGGGGCAGGAGGCCCACCAGCAGGAGAGGAGGGGCAGGAGGCCCACCAGCAGGAGAGGAGGGTCAGGAGGCCCACCAGCAGGAGAGGAGAGGCAGGAGGCCCACCAGCAGGAGAGGAGGGGCAGGAGGCCCACCAGCAGGAGAGGAGGGGCAGGGGCTGGAGGCCCACCAGCAGGAGAGGAGGGGCAGGAGGCCCACCAGCAGGAGAGGAGGGGCAGGAGGCCCACCAGCAGGAGAGGAGGGGCAGGAGGCCCACCAGCAGGAGAGGAGGGGCAGGAGGCCCACCAGCAGGAGAGGAGAGGCAGGAGGCCCACCAGCAGGAGAGGAGGGGCAGGAGGCCCACCAGCAGGAGAGGAGGGGCAGGGGCTGGAGGCCCACCAGCAGGAGAGGAGGGGCAGGAAGCCCACCAGCAGGAGAGGAGGGGCAGGAGGCCCACCAGCAGGAGAGGAGGGGCAGGAGGCCCACCAGCAGGAGAGGAGGGGCAGGGGCAGGAGGCCCACCAGCAGGAGAGGAGGGGCAGGAGGCCCACCAGCAGGAGAGGAGGGGCAGGGGCAGGAGGCCCACCAGCAGGAGAGGAGGGGCAGGAGGCCCACCAGCAGGAGAGGAGGGGCAGGAGGCCCACCAGCAGGAGAGGAGGGGCAGGGGCAGGAGGCCCACCAGCAGGAGAGGAGGGGCAGGAGGCCCACCAGCAGGAGAGGAGGGGCAGGGGCAGGAGGCCCACCAGCAGGAGAGGAGGGGCAGGAGGCCCACCAGCAGGAGAGGAGGGGCAGGGGCAGGAGGCCCACCAGCAGGAGAGGAGGGGCAGGAGGCCCACCAGCAGGAGAGGAGGGGCAGGAGGCCCACCAGCAGGAGAGGAGGGGCAGGGGCAGGAGGCCCACCAGCAGGAGAGGAGGGGCAGGGGCTGGAGGCCCACCAGCAGGAGAGGAGGGTCAGGAGGCCCACCAGCAGGAGAGGAGAGGCAGGAGGCCCACCAGCAGGAGAGGAGGGGCAGGAGGCCCACCAGCAGGAGAGGAGGGGCAGGGGCTGGAGGCCCACCAGCAGGAGAGGAGGGGCAGGAGGCCCACCAGCAGGAGAGGAGGGGCAGGAGGCCCACCAGCAGGAGAGGAGGGGCAGGAGGCCCACCAGCAGGAGAGGAGGGGCAGGAGGCCCACCAGCAGGAGAGGAGAGGCAGGAGGCCCACCAGCAGGAGAGGAGGGGCAGGAGGCCCACCAGCAGGAGAGGAGGGGCAGGGGCTGGAGGCCCACCAGCAGGAGAGGAGAGGCAGGAGGCCCACCAGCAGGAGAGGAGGGGCTGGAGGCCCACCAGCAGGAGAGGAGGGGCAGGGGCTGGAGGCCCACCAGCAGGAGAGGAGGGGCAGGAGGCCCACCAGCAGGAGAGGAGGGGCAGGGGCTGGAGGCCCACCAGCAGGAGAGGAGGGGCATGAGGCCCACCAGCAGGAGAGGAGGGGCAGGAGGCCCACCAGCAGGAGAGGAGGGGCAGGAGGCCCACCAGCAGGAGAGGAGGGTCAGGAGGCCCACCAGCAGGAGAGGA
>CM059299.1:945000-950000 GCA_030340665.1 Neosalanx taihuensis | reverse complement strand
AGCGGCACACACACTTCACTAATGCTTCCAACTACAGCCCCCCCCCCCCCCACACACACACGCTGTCATGGATACGGATCCAGATGAATACAGAGCAGACTTTTGAGTGAAATGTCAGCAAGTGGGGGTACACAGCATGGGAACAGGAAGGAAACTTTTCTATTCCAGTGCTCATGCTTCAACACTCACACACACACACACACACACACACACGTACACACACGTACACACATGTACACACATGTACACACACGTACACACAAAGAACAATAGCATCTTATTCGCCCTGCCTGGCTGTGGATTATAAAGACATTCCCCTGGATCCCACAAACCGGTCCGATACAGCCAATCTCCAACAGTGACCTTTCTCCGAGTGCACAATGTCCCTGTCTAACTTCCTGTCAAACGTCAACCTTTGTGACTCGTTGGTCGTTGGGTAGCGGCTGATGTCACTGCACATGTGTGGGTTTGGGGATCAAACCACTGGAGTCCTGAAATAACGGAGAATGTGTGTCGAACCAAGACTAGTTTTCACACCACACACACACACACACACTCACACACACACACACACACACACACACACACACACACACACACACACACACACACACACACACACACCACTAGACGGAGATTTAGAGTCCGTTAAAATTCTATACTACACTAAGTGTCCTATGCAAGAGCACGGGTCAAAGTCTCAAATATTTATCAAATATTTTCTCCGTATGAATCATTTGAATCATCACACAAAGTTATCTTTACAGTGAACACAAAGGTATCTGCTCGAGTCAAATCAGAAAAAGAACAATGAATCACAGCGAAAACGAATCAACCTCTGGTGTTTGAGGTTGGTTGAGTGTGTGTGTGTATCTCCTGTCCTTTAAACCCAGAGGGGGGAAAGAATGAAATGACTGGGAAAGCTAAAAACCATAGCTAACACACAGGAAGCAGTGGGCTGCATTCTATGAGTGAAGCACAGCTACTTGAGAGACTTTAGTAGCAGATCAGACAGGACCAAAGCCAGTCTCCTCTGCCTATTAAAAGGGAATAACCCGCCAGCGTCTTCACTACTGTACAGGACTGGAAAGCCTTTCAGACTCCCAGAAGTCCTTCAATATTGCATTTCTATTTCCGTGCTGAGGTGAGGTGAGGGAGCAGGTCACTCAGAGAAAAAGACAGAGAGGGAGGGAGATAGAGAGTCAGCTGGGGAGGGGATTCAGGAGGGGAGTGAGGGGGTTAAGGGGTGAGGGAGTCAGGTTAGTAATAACAGGGTTCCAGGTTCAAACCCTGGCCATGTCTTTAGGTCCTTGGGCCAGGCACTTGACCCTACTTGCCTCAGGGGGGATGTCCCTGTACTTGCTGTAAGTCTCTCTGGATAAGAGCGTCTGCTAAAAGCGACTGCATTCTCACCTTCAAAAGAAGAATTAAAACTCACTAATTTAGAGAATTTAATGGCACTTTGGAATAGTATGGCACCTCACATAATCTAAAGTGCTTTAGAACTATTTGTTGGTCCCCATTTGGTGACTTGCCAGTGTTGTTTGTTGTATCTCTTGCTTTATGTTCACAATCATTGTGTTATGCATTTATAGTTCTTCGCTTGGCACTTATTGGTTCTCATGATGTATGATTCACGATCTAAAAAACCCACTGTGTTCGGGGTCTATCACGTTGCTATGCTCAATGACTGATGCTCTTTGTAAAAGCTCTCTCTTGTAAGTCGCTTTGGATAAAAGCGTCTGCTCAATGTAAATGTAGAGATATAAGGCTGAACAAGGTAGTCTGAACATTTCATGATTTGGTGAGAGCAGCAGAAAGAGCAGATATCTTCCAGGTCCCCCCGCCCCCACCCCACCCTGCCCCGCCCCCTCCCCACACCGCCCCCTCCCCACCCCACCCCGTAGTTACTGTAATTGTGTTGTTGATGTCCACAAGAGTGTGGGTGATGTTTCGCTGTCCCATCCACCAACACACACACACACACACACATACACACACACACACGGAAACACACAGAAACACATCCTCAAGACGATCCCACAGAGGAACAGAGAGGGTGAAAAGGAGGGCGTCATCGCCTTCACCCAGAACATCAAAAAGACAGGGAGGAATGGTGGCAGAGACAGGTACGCAACATCTGTGCAAGGCGCCATGCATCTTTTATAAGCTGCTAATCCATGCCTTGTATAACTCGATATAAATCAAATTAGCTGTGGCTACAATGCTGTCAGCAACGCTAGTCAACGGATGGCGGTTCAAATCCCCCTGAGGGCCGGAAGAGGGAGCGGCGAAAAGGAGCAAGGAGCGGTCATGTCAGGTTTACCGCCTCCTTCCTCCCTCTTTCGGGGAGATCATCCCGGAGGAGTGAGCTGGCTCCTTCAGATGGAGGGGAGGAGTGATGAATGTGTTTCAAAATGACAGCCACAAAAAGAGCTGGAGGAACTATGATAGGTGTAAAAGCTGGACTTGACTAGACTGGACAGACCTGGACTGGTCCAGTGTTCTTGAATGAACTGGTCTGTACTCCCCCAGCTGGTCTGTACTCCCCCAGCTGGTCTGTACTCCCCCCGCTGGTCTGTACTCCCCCCCCTCTGGTCTGTACTCCCCCCGCTGGTCTGTACTCCCCCAGCTGGTCTGTACCCCCCCCCTGCTGACTGAAGCCTCTCAGATCAACCAGGCAAAGGAACAGAGGCCAGGCAGAAGGCTTCTGTCTCTGTGAGGGTGCAGCCTGTGTCATTACAACAAAAACAGCCTGGCTAGGCTGGTGGGGGAGGGGGGCGGCGACCGAGAGCGGGGTAGAGAGACCCGACGAAAGCCAAGGAAGAGAGAGGTGAGGTGGGATGGAGGGAGGGAGTGAAGGATGGAAGCAAAAGCTCTCTAGTGTGAGTCGTAATGTTGAAACGCTCTCGGAATCACCAGAGTTCACACTGTGTCAAGCTCCCAGAATGCCCGGCGTCGGAACACTGGTGAAAACAGAACCTTCAGTCCAAATCACGAACCATCTCTCTATAGCCCTGTTTGGATATTATCTGGATATGGCAACCATGATCTTATAGTGAGAAGGACATAGAGGGTTATGGGTCTTCCAAGGTTTCTTCCATTTTTTCTTCCTAGTGAGTTTTTCTGGGAGTTTTTCCTCGTCTTCCTTGAGGGTTTAGGTTGCTTGAGGGGCAGTTCTATGGGCAAATGTGAAGCCCTCTGTGACATTGCTTGTAAAAAGGACGATGCAAATACATTTGTATTTGATTCGATGTGACAGATGGCTTCCTATCCTCCGAACATCGTACCAACACCTGCCAGAGATGGCGTGAACATCGCCGCATCCGAGAAGTGTGTAAGGGTGTGTGTGTTGAGTGTGTGCAGGGCTGTTAATGAAGCCGCTCTCAGGATTGGGGGTCTCATGGAATTAGCAGCTCGGAGATGCTTAAACCCTCCAGCGGCCTCCTGGGTAATCCTCGTAGACATGATAGATGGGATCCTGGTATCATTGACAGCGTGTGTGTGTGTGTGTGTGTGTGTGTGTGTGTGCGACAGCCTTGCGAGTTACTGAAGGGCAGGAAATGGATGTATTTTTATGGGGGAAAGCCAGACAGACTTCTGAGTTACTTCTGTGTGTGTGTGTGTGTGCAAGAGGGTGAATGTGTGTGTGTGTGTGTGTGTGTGTGCAAGAGGGTGAATGTGTGTAGGCCTGTCAGAGTGTTAATCACTATCATCCATTACACTTACCTTTCAGACATGTTCAGTGGTAAAACACTTCAAACAGGCGCTCTAATCAGGGATCCCACACACACACACACACACACACACACACACACACACACACACACACACACACACACACACACACACACACACACACACACACACACACACACACACACACACACACACACACACACACACACACACACACACACACAGGCACATGTGCGTGCGCACACATACACATACGCACGGTATAATGTTGTTTACACACCTCTCATGTCATGAATAATCACATTAGCACAGCATTACAACAGACAGACAGCATCCTGGTGGGTGAGCTGTGCGTGTGTTTGTGTGTGTACTGCTGTGTGTGTGAGTCATTAACTCATGACCAACATTTCAGTTCCTCTGCCTCATTCAGTCTCAAGACCATCATAGAGTCAAGTGGCTCAGTGGTTAAGGTGTTGGCCTCATGATCGGAAGGTTGTGAGTTCGTTTCCTGACTGTGGCTATGTGATGTTGTGTCCTTGGGCAAGGCACTTCACCCTACTTGCCTCAGGCTGTAAGTCGCATTGGATAAAAGTATCTGCTAAATTACTGTGTATTTATTTACCATCCTGAGGGGCTGCATGAACAGCATTGGACAGGCGAGAGTGAAATCAGGAGAAATCAGCAGCAAATCCCATCCTTGTTCTAACGGGGGCAAGTGATGCAAGTACCGCCTCCTTTGTATTTAGAATCTTAATTTAAGTCCTACATATGATCTTTGTTTTCTCCGTCCTGCCGCAGCGAATGCCGTGTTTGCGTAACTTTCATGACGGATGAAAAGGAACTCTTCTAACGGCGCTCTGATTCCGCCGCGCGCCAGGACATCTGCGACGATGCGGTGATTCACGGACGCCCCTTCCTGCGAACGCTTCATCACATTTGGCGAGATCGACCACGCTGGCAGACATCAGCTGACAAACGCTGAGGCTTCCATGGAAACCAAGGTGGAGCGCTCAGATCTGCTGGTATGGAAGTACACGGATGCCGTCTGTCTTATCTGGCTGGTGCTGTCTTGTCTGTCTGTCTGTCTGTCTGTCTGTCTGTCAGCCTGTCTCACTGCCCATGTCTCCCCTTCAATCCATCTCTCAGAGAGAGAGACACCTCCAGACCTCCTAATATTCATCCATCTTCAGGACTTCAGGCACTGCAAGCTTTGAACCAATCGGGATCCAGGAAGCTTCCATGTCTAAGAGCCAATCGGATGTCAGACAGTTGACATTTGTCTCCCCTGCAGGGTAATTACA
>CM059299.1:937500-940000 GCA_030340665.1 Neosalanx taihuensis | reverse complement strand
AAAACAAACAGAACCACTGTCATAGAGAGGGGGAGAGAAAGACCCACAGACACCACGTACACAGATGGATGGAAAAAAAAGAGATGGACGAAAGCAGGCAGGAAGAAGAAGTGAGGGAAGGCAGGCGGGAGAGTGACGGCCAGCGTAAAGGGAGGAGGGGGAGGGCGGTGACCGGGGAGCGGACGCTGCGTCTCCGACATTAATCAGGCGCCCAGCCGAGCGAGGCCAGGGAGACGTGGAGCGCGTCACGGTGCAGCCCCGCCCGCATCAGCCGTCAACACGGTTTCACCCCGCCAGCGCTCCCTTCGCCTTCCCTCCGAAGGGGGACGGGGGGCGGGTGGGGGGAGATGAATTCGCAACATCTTTTTTTGGGGAGGGGGGTGTTTGGTGTTTGCTATGTTTCCACAGGTAAGAAGACAAGGTGTGGAGAGAGAGGTAGAGGTACGGAGGGTACAACAACGAGGCGCCGCCACGAGAACGGATCACCTTTTGACGGGACGTTCATTTGGAAGGAAGCTAGTTAGCGATGTCATGGTACCACATCGTTAGTCTAGCGTGCTCAAAATGTCTTCCTGCCCCCTCCTCGGGGCTTCTGCTCAGCTCGTCTTTTCTGGAAAACAGGGACGGAGTCTCACTGCCGTCTAATCAGCTGTACTGTCATCGCACACGGCAAGAGGAGGAAGCTGAATAATTGAAACGACCTACTACAGCAGACAGGCTAAACGTCGCTCACTGGCAGGCCTCTCAGAACTCATCAAGGTTAAAAGCATATCCTGGTTTGTTAACATGGATTAGATCTTCAGATGAGGCAGAAGGAGGGAGAGAGGGGCTGAGTGGAACTAATGAGAGGGAGGAATGGAAGGGGGTGGGGGGGAGAGAAGAGGAGAGAGACTAATTAATAAGGGGAGAAATGAGAGATGGACGTGGGGAGAGAAAACAAGAGGAAAAGAAGAGGAACAGGTGAAAGAGTAGGAGAGAAAAGGAGAGGATTGAAATAAAGAAAGAAAGAAGAGAGATGTCGTAGATTGGAGATTTTTGCTTCCAACAAAGTGTGGGATTAAACATTCATTGCTGTTTTGAATATTCCATCTAAGAAAGAAATGTACTCATGGCCATTTTACTGCTATCTCAGTCTGTCTGTCTACCAACCGGAAAGCCAACACACGTTTGGCCTCTCACACATCGAATGCGTGTGTGTGTGAAAGAGTGTGTGTGGTCATTAGCCTGGTCATACAGCTGGTTTATTTGAGCTGCAAAGTTGATATTTCAACCTCATGATGCCTCAGGTTAGCACATTAGTAAACATCGCCAGCATGGTTAGCTACATCTGACCTCCCTAGAGACGCTGCCAAAGATTTCTGGAGCCAAATGTAGCTCCCTGGAAGGCACCGACACACACACACACACACACACTCAAACAGACACACCAACACACTTGCGTCATGGTAATGATTCCCAGCTCTTAGAGGCGTGTGCTGGATGGTTGCAGCTGGCAGCGCTAGCTTCACACATCGCTAAAACACATCCTTCGTCGAGCGACCTGCCTCAGAACGGCACCCCTCACCTCGCTGAGGAATGTGAACGCTGTGGCAGAATGTCAAAATAAAACTGTGAACGCAGAACGAAACGAGCTGAGGCGGCGTTCACATGCTCAACCGTTCTGTCAACGTTGTTAACGTAAAATCTGTTAACGACCTCTGATCAATTAGAGCCTTGGTCCTCGACCTCCAGGCCTCGGATCAGTACCGGTCCTGTGGATCAATTGGTACCAGGCTGCCGGCCGCCCAAGAAATAAGGTAATTATTTATTTCCGTTGTACAGTAACCCCTCGCTTCACGGATTTCACTCATCACGGGTGCTTTTTGGAACGTAACCCCCGTGAAAAACGAGGGATTACTGTTTATTATCTGAGTCTGAACAATCTTTTATTTTGAAAAATGATCAGATTCGGTTACTTGAGCGCCAAGAATGTAACCCACAAGTTTGAAAAATTTGTCAACACTGACATCTTTGGGAATGTATTTATTTTTCCACATATTTTTTTTAACATTTATTTAGGGGGAAGAGAGGATGTTAACAGAGACTTTGATGTTATACACATTACGTTGTTGGCGCAATATTACGAGGAAGCTGCTAATAAAGTTGCATACGAGTACACAGTGGAATCACGTTCATTATTATATTCCCAATATAAACAATCTATCGGCCTTTTTTGGTGTTAGTGTTTTATTAGAGCACAAATGTGAGATATTCTATTGGCTGATTGCGCCGACGGAACAGGAACAGGAAGAACAAGGACAGGACGTCCTTCATTTTTGCATTTTTTGCCTTGCTGAAAGCTCTTTGTCATTTGAGATTGCAAATGCTAATATCAGCAGTGCCTGTAATCAGCATGAGCCAAATAGGGCTGCACCAACATGATAGGTACTTGGCCGGAAGTGTCAAATGCAAAATTTGCCAAAAGAACTATTTCGTCTTCTGCCTTTAAGGATTTTCTGCT
>CM059299.1:917500-932500 GCA_030340665.1 Neosalanx taihuensis | reverse complement strand
CCCATCAGCAAGCGTACCCTGGGCATGTGTGTATCCTCCGAGCTGGGAGCGAGGGGCGGTGGGAGTTGGGGAGACCCTCGTAGTTTATGCCTGCCCTCGGAGGAGTGTGCATTGTACATCCACATAATAGCAGTTCTGTATCCCAGCAGCTGGCATTGTCTCCTAACAAATACACAGACTATTAAAGGCTATTTATAGCTTCCACCTCCAACCTCCTCCGTCTCCAGCGTGTGCACACTCGCACAGAAATGTACACACGTACATGCACACACACATATACGTGTAGACACATGCATACATGTACACACACACACACACACACACACACACACACACACACACACACACACACACACACACACACACACACACACACACACACACACACACACAGAGCATAAGGGCACAGCCAAGGCCAGACAGAACACACACTCAAACAGGGGTGTTCTAGAAATAGGTTGCAACATAGAAAAGAAGTCCTAGTATGATCAAATAAAAAGAAACTCATCCCCCAAGATGGATAATAGTCTCCCGACCAGACCCTCCAGATAAGACTCATCCAGGCAGTCTGCTGTACTTCAGTACATTAGGTGCAGTGTTGTGAGGATTTGACAAGCTAATGAAGGGTTCCTTTCTCAAATGCACGGCAACGGCTGCCAAGTACCCAGGATACACTTACAATCAATTCACACAAATACAATCGAGGAAGCGAACTGATAGTCAAAGAAAGAGAGAGGGGAGAAGAGAAAGAGGGTGGGCAAGAGCAGGAGAGAGAGAGAGAGAGAAGAGAGTGAGACAGAAAGAGAGAGAGAGGTCTCATAGCAGAGCCCATTTGACAGTGATCAGCAGACAGAGAGCTGATCACCTTACACGGACCTTGGGCTGGATAGGCCCCGAGAACACTGCTTCCTGTCATACACACATCGATTTCCTGTCTGCGGCGTCAGGAAGTCCTGTCAACAGAGAGCGAGCGACGAGCATCAGACATGAATAATCCATCAGGCCAGCCTGCCAGACTCAGTAAATAAATACTTAAGTAATATCGTCCTCGACCACAGAAGGTAGGTACAGTAGAGGAGAGACCTGGAGGAGGAGAGGGACAGGAGGAGAGGGAGGAGGAGGAGGAGGAGAGGACCTTACCTCAAACCTCATCCCCAGCAGATGTTTCCCCTCAGCCCTAGCCTCTGCCTCCAACCCCCCCCCCCCACCCCCCCCGGGCTGAGCCTCACCTTTAGTCACACTTTCAGTCCCAGCACCAGACTCAACTTCAGTCAGGTGACATGCTAAGACATGGAGTACGGTAATGATGCTGTGAGGAGGGGAAGAGAGAGGGAGTGAGGAGGGGAGGAGCGAAGGAGTGAGGAGGGGACGAGAGAGGGAGTGAGGAGGGGAGGAGCGAAGGAGTGAGGAGGGGAAGAGAGGGAGTGAGGAGGGGAAGAGAGAGGGAGTGAGGAGGGGAGGAGCGAAGGAGTGAGGAGGGGACGAGAGAGGGAGTGAGGAGGGGAGGAGCGAAGGAGTGAGGAGGGGAAGAGAGGGAGTAAGGAGGGGAAGAGAGGGAGTGAGAAGGGGAAGAGAGAGGGAGTGAGGAGGGGAAGAGAGGGAGTGAGGAGGGGAAGAGAGAGGGAGTGAGGAGGGGAAGAGAGGGAGTGAGGAGGGGAAGAGAGAGGGAGTGAGGAGGGGAAGAGAGAGGGAGTGAGGAGGGGAAGAGAGGGAGTGAGGAGGGTGAGGCTCAGTCATGCTGGAGTTTCCTCATTTACATGTATTTAATTGCTTCCTTAAAGACTCAGAGAAGGATAGAAAAAGAGGACGGTGTGTGTGTGTGTGTTGGGTACGATGTGAGCTTTGGGTGGTCTTAACAGGAGTGCCCACTCCCCCTTCACCCTCGCTGGAGGCAGGGTTTGAGGGGAAGCCAAGTAATGAACACATAACAACCTCCTCCCATCCCCACATCTTATTAGAGGCCCTATGTAGCTCAAAGACTCTCCCTCACGGCTGCAGCGTCTACCTGTTTGCAGGGAAATGTCAGAGGAGTCTTTGATCGTTATGGAGATGAGGAGAATGGCTGCCATTGTAAGGTTTCCATTATTAATGTTTTGTCTACCTGCATGCCTGCCTGCCAGTCTGTCAGCCTGTCTGTCTGCCTGTCTGTCTGCCTGTCTGTCTACCTGCCTGCCCGTCTGCGTCTGACCTAGGCGTCAGCCTACCTGTCTGTCTGCATATCTGACCTCCAGTCTGTCAGCCTGTCTATCCCCTTGGAGGGTCTCAGTCTAGGATAAAGCTCAGATCAGACTGACCTCTTAGGCTGCTATAACCCAGGGCAGAAGGGTGGGGGGGGGGGGGGGGTATCAGAATCACAAATACTTTAACGATCCCCAAGGGGAAACTCTTTTGCTACAGCGGCGCACTGTCACATCAGTGCACAGAGGAATAGAAGTACTAGGTAAAAAAACAACACAATAATACAGTATAATATAGTGAGAGAGAGACAGAGAGACAGAGAGACACAGAGAGAGAGAGAGACAGACAGAGAGAGAGACAGAGAGACAGAGAGACAGAGAGAGAGAGAGAGAGAGAGAGAGAGAGAGAGAGAGAGAGAGAGAGAGAGAGAGAGAGAAGAGAATAATGGTTATCAGTCCTTTACTGTCTGTCGTACCAGTGACCCCAGCTGACCCCTGCATGCGGCAGGTCACAGGTAGACACATGCCTGACTAATGGACCCACTCATCTCCCAACACTTCCCTCACACAACACACCCAACCTCTCTCAGGTTCCTCTTCCGTAGTCCTTCTTCCATTCCCCCCCAACCGCTCGCTCGCTTTCTTCCACTCATCCAGGCTAATTCTGTACCATGTAATGACCAGACGCACATTTTCGAAAAGTGTCAGCTGACCTTGACAGTGTGTTTTCCTTTTGCCATTGTTCTTGTCACCTTAGACATTTTAAAACAAAGCATTTTTCTCAGTCGAGAACAGAACGCACTAGGATATTAACAAATAATTACCCAGAATTCCCTGCTGGCTGAGGACGTAACCTTTACAGCAGTATGCAAATCAGCCTCTAATTCTCTGAGCGCTAGTTTTGCTGGGTTTGGAAATAACACTCGTATTAATCTGAGTAATAGTGCCATCAATCACTCTGACCCTCACATTTATAGTGTGCTGTTTAGGGCAGCTCCAACTATAATGACATGACATATTAATTATTGAAGATTACTGACATCTAGGACAACTTTCCTCCATTAGTGAAGTGCAGAGTTCAACTAAAGGTACAGGACGCTGAAAAACACAGAAAATAAAGCCATGCTCTGTGTGAAGTCAGTAATTAAGACACATTTCTTATAACACATTTCTTGTAAAGCTGTACATGAAACAAGATGGCAGGTGAGTGGACATGAACACAATGTTCATGTCTCAGTGCTATAAATGCAAATCTTTCAACCTTAGAAAAGCTTTTTTGGGTTTTTTTTTCCATGTGCGTTTGACACCACCATCGTACAATTGCAAAGTGATAACTGTGACTCACTTAAATGCATTAGCAAGGGATTGTAAATGAAAAGCAGAAAAGTGCTTATCGGTGTATCATCCTCACTGGTGTGATGTGTTAATGTCCAGCTTTGGAAAAAATTGAGAGACCACTGCACATTCTTCTTTTCTAAAAAGAAGCACCATTTTGATTGAGGAACAGAAATTGCCGGTGTCTTCTTAAAGTTCACCCTTATTTTAAGTTGCTTTTTATGTTAAAAAAACACACTAGTCTCTCAGTTTTTTTCCCAGAGCTGTATATTTAATTAATAACCTAGCAGCACATTGACATGATCTGGGGTCTGTTGCCAACACTCCAAACAGACATCCAGAACAATGTCTTCATCACACAGACAAAAGTAGCTAAATGAACCTTTGTGGCTACAGATCTGGTACAGCAGGAGAGACAGACATGGTCAAGACACTCCACCACCTGTCTGAAACCTCTGCAGCTAAATCAGGAACACCCTTAACAGATGTGTAATGATTATCATACAGTATCCGTCCCATCTTTCTCCCTCTGTGTGATTACTTTGAGACAGTGATTTAGTGACAAACATTTAGTGATGATTTTGTAAGTATAATTGCAAACAGGCATACAGGCATACTTTGCATGAACAGGCATACTTTGAACAGGCATACTTTGCATGCTACTATATAATACTAGAACAGTGTTATTTTGTGAAGTGCAATCGCGTCTAGCTTCATTAAACAGCTACGCTTTTGTTTTAATTGTTGGGCGATTTCTATTTACTCTCCAGAAAGACTAAGAGGGAGAAAGACTAAGAGGGAGAAAGACTAAGAGGGAGAAAGACTTCCCCCTGCCATACATCACTCTGTGAACCACTTAGTCTGATGTTTTTACTATGCGGCTTGTTTGTCTCAATAAATAGATACATTTTGTCTGAAATGATACGTCTTTTTGTGGCATGCGAATAAAAATGGTGGCAATTAGTTTTCCTGGTCTTTTCTTCAGACCCACTAAAACATGAACCTCTGGGAAGATATTTGATCATTTTCTATCAAAGACAAAACACTGTCAAATGATCCCCTCAAAACATCAACCCACCCCCCAAAAATACATCACAATGTTATTTCAATTGTATGTGCCTGTTCAGTCATATGAGTGGGAAACCTTTAATGCAGTGGTTCTTAACCTTGTTGGAGGTTCTGAACCCCACCAGCTTCATGTGAACATTCACTGAACCCTTCTTAATGGGTCTTGTCATCATGAATCATATGAGTCGGATGTGTGTCTTGACCTCTGCTGAACCCCTGAGACTGACTCACTGAACCCCTGAGACTGACTCACTGAACCCCTGAGACTGACTCACTGAACCCCTGGGGTGTGATTGAACCCTGGTTAAGAACCAGTGCTTTAATGCTCGTGCCTGTTTGGTTTATGAAAGGAGAGGAAGATCCTGAGAGAGAATGAGTGAAGAAAACAGAAGGAAAAAAAAACTGTTCTGGATTCAGGATAGTCAAAGGACTGAGAGTCACGTCACACACACACACATCACACACACATCACACACACACACACACACACACACACACACACACACACACATCACACACACACACACACCTGCACACTCTCTGCACTCTTGTCATACATGGAGGAGGTCAGGGGAGCTCAGACCTGCTTCATAGATGATGTCATCAAGGATAAACATCAGAACGTCCTCACATCCAGAGATTGTTACCTAACACCAAACACAGGCCAAGTAGTCCATTAAAACGTCAAATCATATTTTGTCCGTGATTCTCACGGAGAGGAGAACCAAGAGAGGAGACGAGGTAAAGCAAAAAGTAGATGAAGGCTGTGGAGAAGGGCTGAAAGAACGATAGGATGAACAGAGGAACGATACATGGAAACAGCCTCAGGCCTCCTAACTTGAGCAAACTCCATTAAAAATAGAAGCAGCTGTCAAAGTAGAGTCCTGAACCGAGCTAAACTCTAGAAGACTCTAGAACTCTCAGAACGATATTCTGCTCTTTATTTAGCAGGAATGGTGTCAGCCTGCTACTGACAGTAGTTGACACTGGGGGTTACTGGTATTGTCATTTGCTAATGGTATTGGTATTGTTAGCTACAGAGCATGTCAGTTATCGTTGACATTAGCTAGCGCTGATTAGAATTTACCCATGAAAACTAGCTACAGACACGCTTTTTTAAATAGTTGATTTAGCCCTGCGTGACACAGATGCATCGTGGGAGTTCTGTTAGGTGTCTCTCCTCCCTGATTCGATCTCTCAGCCCTCACCTAGGACACGAACACAGACAGGAGAAGAGGCCCATGCAGACACACACACACTAAGACAAGCAGATGTTGTTTACTTCAAACATTAGATCTCTGTCCACCAGGAGACAATCTGTCACTGATTTCAAAAGCTCATTTCATCATTTAGACTCTCTAGAGGAAACAGGAAATTCAGGCCGGACCTGTCCTCGTTTACAATACCTGTCCTGCGTGTTTGGATACTAGGAGACATGGGTCGGCCAAGGTAAAGTATTTCTGAAGAAATGTTTAATTAATAATGTATTTAATAATGAGTGTCTTTTTATCACAGCCCAGAGTAAAGAGAGAGAGGGGGGTGGAATGCGGTCAGGAGACATGGGGATAGGCTGGCTTCAGTGTTTATTATTCTCCTCATTGATGAGGTGGCATGTATTTAATAATGTATAGACACATTAAGCTCCCAGTCTTAAAGAGGAAAGTTCTAAAGAAGCTGTGATTGGCTCCCTCCCAGCTGAGGTTGAAACCAGACATGGACAGACATCACACCCGTGGGGTTACACCTCCTCACAAGGGATGCTGAAAGTCTCTATCCTGTATTAGAGCTTCGTATGGCTGGCAGAGGGGGATTTGAATCGGGCGACAATATCTCCCCCCTGAGTGGAGCTGAGGCCCTGAAATAGACACAGTTAGCCCTGGTCAGTGAAGCTTTTGCCACATCGGCAAAGCTAAAATCACAGCGACTCTCTGGAAGCTGACAAGAATTGATACGAGTCGTCACGGTGACACATTGAGCTGGAGAACGCCAGCGCACCCATGACAGCCGGTTCTCTGCTCTGCAGAACCTGGCAGGGAACCAGCGGAGGAACCCAAGGAAAAGGCTGCAATTCAACGGGTTCCAATTCCAAAATGGAACCTTCACTGGCAGCGGAGAGACTTGGCTGAGTGGAAGAGCGTATTATCTTATTACTCTGCCTGTAAGGACCCATTTTCATCTTGAAGAAAATTTGTTTCCAAAGCATTCTATAAATCCCACCCTTTTATTTTCATTTAACAGCCGGTTTTGTGGCGGCTGCAATAAGCCTGAGATGAAAATGTTGGCTCTGCACCACATGCATTGCTACATATTCATTTAGCAGACGCTTTTATCCAAAGCATGCTGTAGATATGTGGACGTGCATGTGCACTATCTGTTCCATTTTGCACATCTGCATATAGTACAATTTTGACCCACAAAAACATAATGTGGATACACTCACACACATACATCCATACTCACACGTATACATACATTCACCACCAGCCCAGGACTAAGTTGAATCAGTGTCAGACACATGGGGCTCATAGGGTGGAACTACAGGTGGAACTCAGTGTTTGGCTAACTATTGATTAAGGGATCATGCTGCTTAGGTCTGTCGTTAGCGTCCTGATAGAGGGGGGGGAAGTATACACTTCGTAGTATACACTCCGTAGCAAGAATCAGACTGCAGATACACACATCCCCTTTCACTAACATCCCATGGTGGTGGTTGTGGAGACGAAACTCAGTCAGGGTTCAGGAGACTGGTGTTTGGACAGACAGGTATGTGGACAGACAGGTATCTGGACAGACAGGTATGTGGACAGACAGGTATGTGGACAGACAGGTATGTGGACAGACAGGTGTTTGGACAGACAGGTATGTGGACAGACAGGTGTTTGGACAGACAGGTATGTGGACAGACAGGTATTTGGACAGACAGGTATGTGGACAGACAGGTGTTTGGACAGACAGGTATGTGGACAGACAGGTGTTTGGACAGACAGGTATGTGGACAGACAGGTGTTTGGACAGACAGGTATTTGGACAGACAGGTATGTGGACAGACAGGTGTTTGGACAGACAGGTATGTGGACAGACAGGTGTTTGGACAGACAGGTATGTGGACAGACAGGTATGTGGACAGACAGGTGTTTGGACAGACAGGTATGTGGACAGACAGGTATGTGGACAGACAGGTGTTTGGACAGACAGGTGTTTGGACAGACAGGTATTTGGACAGACAGGTATGTGGACAGACAGGTGTTTGGACAGACAGGTATGTGGACAGACAGGTGTTTGGACAGACAGGTATGTGGACAGACAGGTATGTGGACAGACAGGTGTTTGGACAGACAGGTGTTTGGACAGACAGGTATGTGGACAGACAGGTATGTGGACAGACAGGTGTTTGGACAGACAGGTATGTGGACAGACAGGTATGTGGACAGACAGGTGTTTGGACAGACAGGTGTTTGGACAGACAGGTATTTGGACAGACAGGTATGTGGACAGACAGGTATGTGGACAGACAGGTGTTTGGACAGACTGGTGTTTGGACAGACAGGTATGTGGACAGACAGGTGTTTGGACAGACAGGTATGTGGGCAGACAGGTATGTGGACAGACAGGTGTTTGGACAGACTGGTGTTTGGACAGACAGGTGTTTGGACAGACAGGTATGTGGGCAGACAGGCAGGCAGTCTCCATGTTAATGCTTAAATCGGTGCTAACCGGCGTAGAATGTTTGGTACTCGCAGTGAGGTGCATTGTTATTGTCTGCTGGTACACACACACCCACACACACCCACACACACCCACACACACCCACACACACCCACACTGTGTATACTTCACCCCCCACATACATACATGAATACCCATTTAAAACTGGAGTATATCAAGTCTATCAACAATGAGTTAGCATTTTATAATTGGGTCAGTTTGACAGCCCTAAAATCAAAATAAGATGTTTTCAGTCTCCTGCCTTCACTCGCGTCTCTGTATAATACGACCAATTATAGTAAAACGTGTGAATGACGCTAAAGAACTAAATCTATTCATTTCATCTCAGAGGAGAAAGACACATTAACCTTCTAGAGATCTTTAAATGTCAGTGTGTGTGTGTGTGTGTGTGTGTGTGTGTACCGTAGGCAACAGATGTAATTCAATAGAGCTATACCTATTCCAGATGCATATTAAATCTATCAAATTAGGCGTTCAGAAATGACGGATTACCTGCGCAAACGTGTTCGTCAATTATAGTCAATTAACCAATCACAGCTCGTCTCTCACCTCACCTATTCAATTATTAAAAATGATAGAAGTACATATTTCACACGCTGAATACAAATGCTTTGGCAAATGTGTGAGTGTGTGTGTGTGAGTGTGTGTGTGTGTGTTAGTCGGGGTGGGGGGGCATGGATGTAGTGAAACCTTCTCTGTACCTCCTCGTACTGTGGACAGGAACTGGTAGACACACACAGTGAGGAACACCACACTTACGCACAGAAACACACACAGACACACGCATGATGACAGACACCAAGTAACACCACCCCTTCTCACACACACACACACACACGCATTCCATATGTGTTGGAGTTTGGAGCAATTATGATTGGATTGTTATCATTAAGTATGCCCCTGGCTTCCAGAGGTCCCGTTTGATTGGTTGGAATGGTGACTAATGTTTCTGACACACACATACACACACACACAAAGTGGCAGCCCTGCACTCTGCCTTGCTAACACAAGAGAACACAACACAGACTGAACCCTCAACCTGGGAATCAATAGAATCTCAATTAGTGGAGACAATGTGTGTTTATCTGTGTTCGTGTGCTTGTGTGTGTGCCGATCTGCGTGGCATAATGTGTGTTTGTAGAGAGACATTTCCTTATCAACAGGCAGTGCAGTTTACGAACTCTCTATTTCCCTGCCTGTCTCGAAAGGTCTCTCTCCATCTCTCCCTACCCTCCATCTATTATCCTCTCTCTCTCTCTCTCTCTCTTTCTCTCTCTCTCTCTCTGTATCACTTTCTTTCTCTCTCTCTCTCTCTGACTCTCCCTCACTCCCTCTCTTTCTCTAACAGTTCAGATGGCAGGCAGCCAGCATCATGACAGCTTCTCTGTCAACAGTCTGTCGCTCTCACACACTTTCTCCATCTCTCTCTTTAGCCCTTTCCATCTCTGCCCCTCCGCCCCCCCCCCCCCCCCCCCCTCTCTATCTCATCGGTTTCTTCCCGTCTCCCTCGTCTCCTCCCCTCCTGGCAGCAGGCCAACATCAGCAGCGCTCTGATAGACGTCAACACCGACCACAGTCACAGATAACACCTCCCCCTCTCTCTCGCTCTCTTTCTTTCCGTCTCTCTCTCTCTCCCCCATTTATTTCTCCGTTTCCTTTCCCTCTACTTCTCCTCTCACTCTATTTCCCTCACACGCTTTCAATCTTTCACTCTCTCTTTTTCTCTCAGCCCCCTTCTCTCTCTCCCTGCCCCCCCCCCCCCCCATCTGCAATTCTCTTTCAGTCCCTGGCTCTGTCGTTCTCCCGCTCTACGTGTCTCCCTCCCTCTATGACCCCCCACCGCCACACACACACACACACACACACACACACACACACACACACACACACACACACTGTCTGCTCCATCTAATGGTCCCTTGTCCCAACCATGTGTTCCACACAATCAACTGAGTAAACAATACCATTGTTTTCCTGTGTGTGAGGAGAACCAGAGAGGGTTTGAGCCTGGCGTCTGTGTGTATGTTTGCGTGCAGAGCTGATTGCTCCAGCAGAAGCGGAGGCCCCCCCCCCCCCCCATAGGGCCTCAGCTGTAATGACTTCATTGATTTTGCTGACATTGTTGCTGTATCCTCATAACTAACGTGCCTGATGCTAGCCTGGCCGGATAAGACCACAGCTGCACACAAACACACCTTCAGCACTGCACCTGTCCTCCTCTTCTGGTATCTCCCTGACACTTTCCTGATATCTCCCCGACCCTCTACTAGTATCTCTCTGACCCTCTACTAGTATCTCTCTGACCCTCTACTGATATCTCCCCGACCCTCTACTAGTATCTCTCTGACCCTCTACTAGTATCTCTCTGACCCTCTACTGATATTTCCCCGACCCTCTACTAGTATCTCCCCGACCCTCTACTAACATCTCCCTGACCCTCTACTAACATCTCCCTGACACTTCTACTGATATCTCCCCAATCTTTCAACTAAAACAGTACCTCCCTGTCCTCTCCTACTGCAGCTTTCTTTCCCTCAATCTACAGACCTCAGCCTGCCCTCCTCCACATGGCCTCCCCTCCTCCTCCTCCTCCTCCTCCTCCTCCCCCTCCTCCTCCCCCTCCTCCGGTCTACTGACACCCTAATCGCCTCCTCCCCTCCAGCTTTCTCTGCCTCCATATTTCTCTGGAGACGCAGGAACCAGACACAGCGCAGGCAAGCGCAAACAATCCCCAGCCCTGGGGCAGGTCCAGTGGTGGGGATTAACCGGACTGTGTGTCTGAAGGAATGCCTGTGTTAATCCCCTCTGGTCCTGTAGCTGCAGGATACAGCTGTAGGGTCTCGCACACTAGCACACACACACCAGCACACACACACACACCGGCACACACACACACACACATCGGCACACACACCGGCATACACACACACACCGGCACACACACACACACCGACACACACACACACACCAGCACACACACACACCAGCACACACACACACACAACTGCAGACACACAAGCATTCAGCACATTCCCCCCCACCCCCCAAAGGCAATCTGCACACACACATATCAGCACACACCTACGACGCACTACATCTGGCCGCATACACACACCGGTAAACACACACACATCTGCGCATCGCACACACTGGCAAACGCACACACACGCATCTGCAACCCAAACACAGTCTATTGAACGGCTATAAGCCCTGACGCTAAGATACTTTCTAAACCTTGGAGGTTGGATTAGCCAGGGGGGAATAAGAGGAATGAACCAGTTGGACCAGGCTGCTCATGCAGAGCCCAGAGAATAGAGCTACACCAGCGTAATGGAGGATGAAATGAGAAGTGTTTCTGAGCCTTAAATACCCTGCTAACACGTCTAACGAACTTTACACCAGACTCAATCACCTGCGCTGCCTCCGACCTCATAGAGAGAAAAGGGAGAGTGGGAGGGAGAGGGGGAGAGAGAGGGGGAGGGGGGGGGGAATTACAGGCAGTGAACAAATTGCGATTTTGCTAATTAACATGATAGAAGAATGGATGATGGGTAGAAGAACGACAGGGAGAATACGACAGAAAGAGAGGTACAGTGGTGAGGCATGTTCGAAAACCTTATCCAGAGCGACTTCCAGCAAGTACAGGGTCATTCACCCTGAGGCGAGTAGGGTGAAGTGCCTTGCCCATGGACACAATGTTATTTGGCACGGCTAAGAATCGAACCGGGCAACATTCTGATTACTATCCCGATTCCCTAACCGCTCAACCAACTTACTCCCTAAATAACTGTTTTCCGTTTTGAAAAATGATTATGTACAACCACAGTTTATGTCCTAACAGAGATTGTTAACATCTCAAATATCTGTTTGTAGCCTAATAATACAGTGAATATGTACAGTAGTTGTATGTGTATTTTTTGCTATGAATTGTGGTTTTGTTGCATCCGTGCTACATAAAGTTCTACAGCATCCTGTTTGAGTGTGTTCTAGAGTGTAATGTAAGGCTAGGCTCATTATAGGCCTTGTACTGGCAACTGAACATGTTTCTTGGCAACAATGGACAACAGCTGTCCACACTGCTGGAGCCAGGGAGAAAAGAGGAGGGGAGAGAAGAGGAGAAGTGAGGAGAGGAGCGAGGAGGAGCAGGGAGAAAAGAGGAGGGGAGAGAAGAGGAGAAGTGAGGAGAGGAGCGAGGAGGAGCAGGGAGAATAGAGGAGCGGAGAGAAGAGGAGGAGTGAAGAGAGGAGCGAAGAGCGGCGGGGAGGATAGAGGAGCGGAGAGAAGAGGAGGAGTGAAGATAGGAGCAAGGAGCAGCGAGGAGGATAAAAGCAGATAGGGACCTGCAGTTGGCCAGCAGCAAGGAGTTTGGGTTGAAAACAGTCCAACGTCTTTCCATCAGACGCTGAAGTTCCACTATCCTCGGAGAGCAGCTGCTGAACTCTGACCTCTGCAGCAACTGTACCCAATCAGACCCCCCCCCCCCCCCCATCTCTGCCTGCCCCCTAAGCCGCCGCCATGGAGCAACATCACCTGGCAGGGAACATGAGACAGCATCCATCCTGCTAGCACAACAGTCAGGAACAATGATGCACTGACGCCAAGCAGGCTGACGATCCTGTCTGCTCCCAGGCTGTCCCTCATAGACCGTGCTAACGCTAATGCTAACCAAGGCAACTAGCTGACAAAACTGGAAACAAACAAATTTAAGTGCTGGAAGGAGGACAGGTGGCTCAACGGTTAAAGCGTTTGACTCATGATCGGAAGGTTGTTGGCTCGGCTGTGGCTACATGACGTTGTGTACTTGGTCAAGGCACTTCACCCTACTTGAATAAAAGCATCCGCTAAATCAGTGGTCTTCAACCCTGGTCCTCAGGACCCACTGTCCTGCATGTTTTGGATGTTTCCCCCTTCCCACACACCTGATTCTAATGCATGATCGTTTACCAGGATTCTTCAGAGCTAGATAACGACCCATGCATTAGAATCAGGTGTGTTGGAGCAGGGAAACATCTAAAACATGCAGGACAGTGGGTCCTGAGGACCAGGGTTGAAGACCACTGCGCTAAATGAATAACTGTATGACTGTAAATGCTGTTTTATAACAAGGACATTTAGTTATTTCCTCAGAAGATAGAAGAAGAACGTTCTCCTCTTTCCATGGCAGACAGATCTTTACGGTTGACGGCATTTTTAATAAAGTTCACCTTAAGCTTGGCAGCCTGAAGCTCACCTGCCTTCCCTCTACCTTAATTACCGGAGCAGGCACGGATCCACACACACACACACAGACCCACACACACACATTCACACACACCTGCGCATGGACACATCTACGAACACACACACACATGCGCACCCACCCACGCACATACAAATGAACGCAGCCACCCACACGCAATCACACACCCACGCAAATGCACGCCCGTGCCCACACACACACCTGCACAACTGCACAAACACTTCGACTCGAAAAGCATCTTAACCTATTTATTGTTATTATTTATTTCTGTATTATTGGGAAGTATGTTGCCAAGGAAGTCTGTGACTGACTGAGCATGTGCTGACTGGAAGATTTGATCTCGGAATCCTGGCCCTTAGAAACAGGAAGTAACGAAATGGGGGTTAACGACATCCGTGTGACCCCTGTGTAGCCGGGGTCACAGCCAGAACATTCTAGATCTGATATCTGCTCATGAACATGGTGACCGAGCCCTGTGGCGTTCTGGTTTAGCTGGAGATGATTTGGGGCTTTTTTTCTACACTATTCAGTGCACTTCTTGACTTCCAGTCACACCAATGATCTACTGAAGGACACACATCAAGGTTTAATGAAGTTCCTCGTTACCAATTCATAAATAACGGAAAAAAATGCTTGACATAAAGTCTCCAGGATCGACCCTCGTTAGATCGATGAGTGTTTCATTTGGTTAGTAGAATTTAGTCAGCTTCAGTGCTGTTGTTTAATCATCTAGTGACTGATTAGTTTATTAATAACTTTTTTGGGGGGGGAGGGGTAGCTCGTTCCTGTTTCCCTGGCAACCAGGTGAATGCCAGGAGCTTGTATATTATTTTGGGATAAACATGCTTTAGTACTGCATGGTTGTTTATTTGATGTATTTTTTGTGTGTGGGATTATACACATATATTTATATTTAAGGAGTACGTTTTAAATAATGCTTTTGATTAACTGCATTGGGGAAAAAAACAACCCAGATAACCCAGAACCCTGTTAACGAGTTACGTTGAGGCGAGAAGCCGACAGTGGGAGTGCTGGCTGATGCAGGGGGGACACTGGGAGAGGGGGGACACTGGAGGAGGGGGGACATTGGGGGAGGGGGGACACTAGGGGAGGGGGGACACTGACCACTTGAATTCATTTAGTTTGCTGTTTTTGTGTTGCAGTTGTGTAGTTTTGCCTTGGAAGCTCTTTTGAGGTCGCCAGTGTAATAGTTGTTTTTTCTAGAGCAGCAGTCTTCAACACCAGACTACCTGCCGCGCACCAAGTCTGAGTAAAACTCCTAATTAGCCTTTCCTCTCATCTGGTGTCCTTACATATGAGCTACCACAGTAGGAGAGTGGGATTTACATTGATTTATTTTTCTGAAACTGTCTCTTATTCTGTACTTTGAACTTGACCTCCGATCTGTCTTTTGTTTTCTGTTGTTGTTAAGTCACCTTTCAAGGTGAGTTAAAG
>CM059299.1:835000-912500 GCA_030340665.1 Neosalanx taihuensis | reverse complement strand
GCCTGGCTGTGCTGGTCTGGCTGTGCTGGTCTGGCCTGGCTGTGCTGGTCTGTCTGTGCTGGCCTGGCTGTGCTGGCCTGGCTGGTCTGGTCTGGCTGTGCTGGTCTGGCTGTGCTGGTCTGGCTGTGCTGGTCTGGCTGTGCTGGTCTGGCTGTGCTGGTCTGGCTGTGCTGGTCTGGCTGTGCTGGCCTGGCCTGGCTGTGCTGGTCTGGCTGTGCTGGTCTGGCCTGCCTGTACTGGTCTGTCTGTGCTGGCCTGGCTGTGCTGGCCTGGCTGGTCTGGCCTGGCTGTGCTGGCCTGGCTGGTCTGGCCTGGCTGTGCTGGCCTGGCTGTGCTGGTCTGGCCAGCTCACTCTCAGCATGGTTATATAAACCCTGAATTGGCCTGCCTTTAGGTGGGAAGAACACTTCGACACAGGAAGTTGTTGTTGAAGTTGTTGCCGCACAGCAGCCAATCACAGCAGAGGCCTATGCCTTGCCTGGACAGAGAACTTGTAGACTGTAATTGGCTAATTGCTCCGTCAAAGAGTTGTTAAACTAGCTGAACCTCGAGGTTGGTTTGAGGTTAGATGGTTCTACACACCCATCCCTACAGGAGGGGGGGGGGGGGAATCACCATGGTTACGCATCTGGTGGGGGAAGGGATTGGTGAATAATGATGTATTACGTGACGAGGCAGGAAATGCAAGGACACGGAGGAGGCGGGAGGGGAGAGCGCAATACATTCCGTCACATCCTGTTCTGCCCCATTACGCCAGCCAGCTGGTGGTCAGCCTTGATATCTCCTACCCTCCACCCTCGATCCCTAAACCCCCCAGCCTCTCTGCCTCATCACTGTCAGCCTCTACCCCCTTGGCCTCCTATCTCAGCACATCCTCCCAGCAGCAACACGCTCAAATACATTAGTCACACAGCTGTTCAGGGGAGTGAGACAGTGTGACACAAGCCCCTTGTATTAAACACACACGCTACACACACACACACACACGCTACACACACACACACACACACGTGTCCTCACGGGGGCTCCCAGCCCTCCCAGTTGGCACACTGGGGTCTGAAAACAGCCTCCCTGCTCCAGTGGTGAGGAGCTGTAGTGAACCGTGACTGAGACCTGACTGCTCGCGTTAGCTCCCTGAACCCAGGCCCACCACACCTCCCTGAACCCAGGCCCACCACACCTCCCTGAACCCAGGCCCACCACACCTCCCTGAACCCAGGCCCACCACACCTCCCTGAACCCAGGCCCACCACACCTCCCTGAACCCAGGCCCACCACACCTCCCTGAACCCAGGCCCACCACACCTCCCTGAACCCAGGCCCACCACACCTCCCTGAACCCAAGCCCACCACACCTCCCTGAACCCAGGCCCACCACACCTCCCTGAACCCAGGCCCACCACACCTCCCTGAACCCAGGCCCACCACACCTCCCTGAACCCAGGCCCACCACACCTCCCTGAACCCAGGCCCACCACACCTCCCTGAACCCAGGCCCACCACACCTCCTGAACCCAGGCCCACCACACCTCCCTGAACCCAGGCCCACCACACCTCCCTGAACCCAGGCCCACCACACCTCCCTGAACCCAGGCCCACCACACCTCCCTGAACCCAGGCCCACCACACCTCCCTGAACCCAGGCCCACCACACCTCCCTGAACCCAGGCCCACCACACCTCCCTGAACCCAAGCCCACTACATTTTAGCTAAGCTGGTTGTTTGCTCCGCTATCCCCGCCCGCTGCCACCATCGGCCCCATCACTCGGAGGTCCGAGGGTTTGTCATATTTAAGGCTTTAGCTCAGCCAACTGACTCAGCAGTTTCGCTTCTACTGCCTGGTCTTTGGAAAACAACATTCATACCCAGACTCTACACATGGTAGCAAGGAGTTCTACCTCTGAACCACTGGTACAGCCCAACTTACCAGTGTTAACAATAACCTTTGAAGCAGCTGAGGTCTTCTGAGCAGGGCAGCAGACTCTGGGACCTGGTGCTCCTTCCAGGGCCTCTCTCCACCCCCCTCTGGGACCTGGTGCTCCTTCCAGGGCCTCTCTCCACCCCCCTCTGGACCTGGTGCTCCTTCCAGGGCCTCTCTCCACCTCCCTCTGGGACCTGGTGCTCCTTCCAGGGCCTCTCTCCACCCCCCTCTGGGACCTGGTGCTCCTTCCAGGGCCTCTCTCCACCCCCCTCTGGACCTGGTGCTCCTTCCAGGGCCTCTCTCCACCCCCCTCTGGGACCTGGTGCTCCTTCCAGGGCCTCTCTCCACCCCCCTCTGGCTCCTGAAGCTCCTGCGATGGAGCCAGGAGACAGCGGCCATGTTTGCCAAACACGGCTCTTCTCTTGTCCTCCTGTTCTGCTTGTTTGTTTGTTTGTGTCGATGTGTTCCAATGCCAAGCTAGAGCTGTCCCACTGACGCACTCCCATGGAGAGAGAGAGAAACGTGTGTGTGTTCTGGAGAGGAAAGTGTGTGTGTGTGTTCTGGAGAGGAAAGTGTGTGTGTGTATTCTGAGAGGAAAGTGTGTGTGTGTGTGTGTGTGTTCTGGAGAGGAAAGTGTGTGTTCCGGAGATGAAAGTGTGTGTGTGTGTTCTGGAGAGGAAAGTGTGTGTGTGTGTTCTGGAGAGGAAAGTGTGTGTGTGTGTTCTGGAGAGGAAAGTGTGTGTTCCGGAGATGAAAGTGTGTGTGTGTATTCTGGAGAGGAAAGTGTGTGTGTGTGTGTTCTGGAGAGGAAAGTGTGTGTGTGTGTGTGTGTGTGTTGTGGCCGGCAGTTCCCTCCCCCACTGTGGCCCAGGCCTGGCCCTTCAATGCGAGTTGGCATCAACACAGCGCCACACACACACACAGACACTATGCCAGTCCTGCCTGCTCTATAAACTGGGCTGAAGGATGACTGAATTCACCACCTCTTCTTAGAGTACACATTAAGTAATTGCATCTATCTCTCGCTGACACACACACACACACACACACACAAAAGAGATCTTCAGCTGGCACAATAACTAAGACAGAGTGTGTGTGTGTGTGTGTGTGTGTGTGTGTGTGTGTGTGTGTGTGTGTGTGTGTGTGGGGGGGGGGGTCTGGCGTGTATTAGTACTTTAGATGATCTAGATAATCCTAACCACAGGTGCTGGAGACACCCTCTGTTCTCCCCTGCTGATGTTGTGAATCAGAAGAATATTGAATTGTCGTCAAATTGAGGATGGGAGGAAAATAAACCAGTCTCTTTCAGACTGTCCCCGAGCCGAGGATCCCCTCCTAGACGCTCTCAAGTCTGTAGTTTGTCATTCCTGAGCTGTGCTGAACTTGGAGCAACGGATTTGTCCGGCTTGAACTTGAAGCTGCAAAATTTCTCTGCCTCTTATTTTCCCCCCCTCCACCATCTTGCCTGTCTTCTGTGTGGAGCTGAGATACATTTTCATTTATCAGTGTGGAAGAAACTGGACTTCCTGTGTACTTACATTAATCACTAATCAATAGAACTAGTCATCGGATACTAGATGTCTCATGTGAGCTTGCTATTAATAAGAAGTAGATAGTGCTTATGTGTCAGGGTTAATAAAGGTTTGGGGTCAGGAGAAAATACGTACTAAATCCAGAACTCAACTGAATTCAGTCACTCCATTTTCAACAGCAGGCAATCTTATCCAGAGCAACTTATAGCAAGTAAAGGGACATTCCTCCTGAGGCAAGTAGGGTGAAGTGCCTTGCCCAAGGACACAACATCATGTTGGCACGGCCAGGATTCGAACCAAGAACCTTCTGATTACCAACCCAACTCCCTCACCGCTCAGCCACTTGACACCCAAGGTTAACATACTTGGGTTCTCTGTGTGGATCCAAAAGCATCAGTCGTTCCTTTTTTGCTCTCTCTTCCTCCCGCCCTCCCTTCCTCTAGCTGTCATCTTAATCGCTGTCTGGTGTGTAGAGTTTTGGAACAAACAAGGACCTCTGTCATCCATGAGGACGAAATTCAACCGTTGACTTCCTTCTCCTCTCCTCTCCCCTCCTTCTGCACCCTCTCTTCTATCATCTTCTTTTTCCTCTCTTCCTTTATCTTCTTTCCTCTAATCTTCCCTTCTCTAACCCACTTCCTCTCCTCCTCCCTCTCAGGGATCGGAGTGGCTGTGATCATTTCTCATCTCGTTAAAACTATTTGTTGACCCATCTGCCTACGAGAATCTGCGCTAATTGGCTCGGCGGTTAAGCAAGCAATCCTAGACGCAACGCGAACACGGGCGCAGACAAGTGCATCGCCGGGCGTGAGAGTGCGTGACGTGCAGCAGCCGGCTGGGCCTGTCGTCGGCAGATGGAGGAAGTGATCCCCCCCCCCCCCCCTCGCCAAACTCATCCACGTACATCCTGTCCAGAGAGACAGAGGACCGCAGCGCCAGTTTTAGCGTGTCCTTCGCTTCTCAGCGCCTGTACCATGCGGCCTGCAAGATACTGGAGAAGCAAAACCCCGGATCTGTATCAGATAAAAGGGTTTTTCCCTGGCAGCGGTGGCGTTGGCGCTTTAATAGCGAATGCATGCATTCATGGATAGATGGATGGGTGTGTCACTGGATGGATGGATGGAAAGACGGTGGTTAAATGGGTTAGCAGTGTAGCAGTCCACAATTCTGCCCATGTTTAGTTCCAGCGAGAGTACACTGTATGTGTGTGTGTAAGGGGAGGGTTGGGGGGGGGGGGGGGGGGGGGGGGGGGGGTCAGGACAATTCATCACGGGCCAAGTGAAGAGAAGAAGAATGGGGTGGGGAGAGGACGCAAACAAGGAGGAGGAAGAGGAGGGGGAAGAGGAAGAGAAAGGAGGGAAGGACGAAGAGGAGGAGGAAGAGGAGGGGGGGGGCAGGCAGAATAAGGATCCTCTCTCGTTCTCCCGTTGTTTAGCAGACATTTAAGATGCTCCTAATGGCATGCAGGGTTACCTTACCTATCCGCCCCCCTTTCGCGTACACACACACACACACACACACACACACACACACACACACACACACACACACACACACACACACACACACACACACACACACACACACACACACACACACACACACACACACACACACACACACACACACACACACTGCATGGCCAACAAGGGGAGGCGGATAAATCAAGTCAAGGTTACGGCCTTCTGCTGTGAGTCTATTGCCACGGTGACGGGCAGAGAGGGAAGGTGGAGGAAACTTGCTGGTTTACTATTATGGTCTGTCTGACATGCTGCTACTTGCATATTTGTTTGTCTGTGTGAGGATTTGTGTGTGTTGGTGTGTGTGCCTCACAGTATGTGCACATGTGTGTGTCTGCGTGTGCACACGTATGAGTGGGGAGGCTTGTGTGTGTCTGAGCGTGTGTGTGTGTGTGAGTGATGTTTGCACATAACAGGACTGGACGCAGAGGAGGGATTCGAACCGTGGCTCCCCAGGAGAGAAGTAGATGAGGGAGTCATGTGGGACAAGCAGTTAGGGAGTCGGGCTAGTAATCAGAAGGACCCAGGTTCGAATCCCAGCTGTGTCAACATGATGTTGTGTCCTTGGGAAAGGCACTTCACCCTACTTGCCCAGGGGGAATGTCCCTGTAGTTACGCAAGTCGCTCTGGATAAGAGCGTCTGCTAAAATGACTAAATGTGAATCCAGATAACTGAGGACACTTCTGTCATTAGGGCCGCTCAACTCATCACACACATGCACATCTGGCTGCTTTTAGACTGCTCTGGTGTCACCAAGCATATCACTACCCAGAAATACAGGCACACACACAGAACACACACACACACACAGAGATAAAAACTGCTGACACTCTCTACCTCTTCATTTTCATGTGTTTTATGTCTGTTTATGCCCCCTCTCCAAGATCTGCAGTATTTCATAAAGGAGCTGACGAGAGCAAACCGACGCGGAGCCAAACCTATAAACACTCACACACACACTGACACACACACTGACACACACACTGACACACACAATGACACACACACTGACACAAACACTGACACACACACACTGACACACACACTGACTCACACACTGACACACACACTGACACACACACTGACACACACACTGACACACACACTGACACACACACTGACACACTGACACACTGAAACACACTGACACACACACTGACACACACACTGACACAGACAGACCTGGTCCTCAGGGCCCACTGCATGTTGTTGTAGAAGTTGACCCCCTTCCAACACACCTGATAGCTGGTCACTATCAGGCTTCTGCTGAGCTTCATAGAGACCCATTCATTTGAATCAGGTGTGCTGGAGCAGGGAAACATCTAAACATTCAGGACTCTCGAGGACCAGGGTTGGAGACCACTGATCTAGAACATGCAGTACCAGGGTTAGGAACTAATGCTCCTCTCTCAGATTGCTCTCTGTTATGTGTGTGGGATATGTTTGTGTGTTTGCCCTCCAACCACACACACACACACAAATACACACACACACAGGTAGGCAATGACAATACATATTAAGGTTTGAATAATCTGTCTCTTTCTTTGGACATCGAGCGAATATACTTGTTATGTTTTTTATGTTTTTACAAAGCCAAGACTGCCTTAATCTGCTAACAAGAAACATGAAATCTCCCGCATGAACATGGACACACAATACTGAAAACACATTATGGAGAGAAGATGATGTGTGTGTGTGTGTGTGTGTGTGTGTGTGTGTGTCTGTGTGTCTGTGTGTCTGTGTGTGTGTGTTTTTGGTTGGAGGCCGGGCTGTGGAGACGCTAGAATAGCAAACAGGAAAGATGATTGTGTCAGAATCGGTGACGAGTTCACAAAGGGAGAGGCCGAGTGTGGAAGAGAGGCTGAGAGGAGACAGGGAGAAATCCGGAAAAAGAGGCTGGGACGAACAAGAAGAGAGGCTGGAGCTGTCTGGAAGAGAGGCTGGGAGCGAGGCTGAGATAACTAGGGAAGAGATGCTAGGAAAGAGATTGGGAGAGAGGCTGGGAAAGAGGCTGGAAGAGGCAGATGAGAAGACAGAGACTGGGTGAGAAAAGAGAGGCTGGGAGAGAGGCTAGGAGAGAGGCTGGGAGAGAGGCTAGGAAAGAGGCTGGGAGGAGTAGAGGCTGGAAAGGGAGGGGGGAGAGGGGGACCAGGAGAGGGGGACCAGGAGAGGGGGACCAGCAGAGCAGGATGCCAGTACCACCTGTGGTTCTGTGGACAGCTCACCAGGCAGGTTGGCTCCCTGGCACGTTGCCATGGCAGACACAAGGATGGCATCTCCGGCAACACTTTCCACAGGAAGAACAGAGAACAGCCCCCTGCCTGCCCTCATCCCTGCTGCAAATCTGCTGTAAGGCCTGCTTACACACACACACACACACACACACACACACACACACACACACACACACACACACACACACACACACACACACACACACACACACACACACACACACACACACACACACACACACACACACACACACACACACACACACACACACACACACACACACCAAACATGATCCTGCTAACTATAATGGATCTAATGAATTGTCTCGATGACATGATACCCTCCCTGAGACACACACACAGGAGGCATAAAAACGCACGTGCGCGCACGCACAAAGTGCTAAGCAATGCAAAAATCAATGCGGGCCATGTCAGTGAATACTCTGTTTGGTGTAAAGGGAAGCATGTGGATCAGATACTGCTAGGACTGATCTAGAAGATGGGGGCAGAGAGGGAGGCGGGGGGGGAGGAGGGGAGGAGAGGTGAGGGGAGCAGAACACTCCCACAGTCTAGTGGCTCTTCTGTAAACGACAGCTCTACAACACAGCTCTACAACACAGCTCCACGTATGAAGAACGGATGTAACTGAGAGACCTGTCTCTTCAAGAACAGGCGGATCAGTCCTTCTGATTGGGTGGCTGAGCGGTTAGGGAGTCAGGCTGGCAATCAGAGGGTTCCCAACTCGAATCCCGTGCAAAATGAAGTTGTGTCCTTGGGCAAGGCACTTCACCCTCCTTGCCTCAGGGGGAATGTACTTGTTGTAAGTTGCTCTGGATAAGAGCGTCTGCTGAATGACTAAATGTAATGTAAATCTGATAATCCTGCCTCAGCTCTCCAGGACACCAAAGAAGAACTCGGCTGGAATACATTTGGCATATCAACGCCCTCGGCTAGCTTGACTGACACACACATTGTGTTTCTCTCACACACTCGCAATCCCACAACACCACACATACTGACACAGGAACACGTATGTAGGCCTTTGATCTCTCACTGGCCTATGAAAAAGCCTCGTGTTTCCAGCTCCCAGCATGCACCAGTGAAGTGCCGGGTGTCCTGTAGGCGTCGCCCCTCACTCAGATCACACCTCTGTCACACAACCTCACCCTAACGCTGTCTCACATGGCAGACAGCACACCGCACACAGGAGGTGTGTGTGTGTGTGGAACACGCTCGCTCTCACCCTCACCGTCATTGACACACCCCCTTGGTTTCTCTCGTGCTTATTTTTGGGGGTCTTGGGGTCAGAGAGGCAGGGTCGCCTGATTTGTGCCGTCACACAGACAAGGAGAGGAAATGAGGGGAAGAGGTGGCAGAGAGAGAAGGAGGGCGGTAACAGCTGAAAGGGAAGGTAGGAGGAGATGGGATTATTTAGTACTGGACTAGGTAGTACTGGACTAGGTAGGTCTAGCTGGTACTGTATACTATAACACTGGACTAGGTAGGTCTAGCTGGTACTGTATACTATAACACTGGACTAGGTAGGTCTAGCTGGTACTGTATACTATAACACTGGACTAGGTAGGTCTAGCTGGTACTGTATACTATAACACTGGACTAGGTAGGTCTAGCTGGTACTGTATACTATAACACTGGACTAGGTAGGTCTAGCTGGTACTGTATACTATAACACTGGACTAGGTAGGTCTAGCTGGTACTGTATACTATAACACTGGACTAGGTAGGTCTAGCTGGTACTGTATACTATAACACTGGACTAGGTAGGTCTAGCTGTTACTGTATAGTATATACTATACACTGTTCGTGAAGAGTGCTTGCTAATTGGCCAACAAATTGACCGTCTCAATTAGTGAGCTAGAGAGCCTTTATGTGTGGCGCTAAAAGATAAGAGGCCGAGCAGGACATACAACTCATTCTGAAGGAGGTGAGCCGATTGAATCAGCGCTTGAGAGAGCTCCAAGTTTGTGTGTTTCGTGTTGTGTTCTGTGCATGTGTGTGTGTGTGTGTGTGTTAAAATCGAACCAAGTCTAACCTGCCCCCCCGACCCCCTCCTCCCCAACCCCACTACAACCCCCGAGAACATAAACTACCACCAAGCCCCCCCCCACTCCCCCCCCCACACACACACACACTCACACACACACTCACACACCCCCATGCATGTGCACACGCCAGCTACACGCTACACCAGGGTTTATTTGCAATCAAGTCTTCTTTTTGACGTCAGCGTCTTTGCTAATGCTCTATTCACGGCTGTGTTCTTACATTTTTTTGTTCTTTCTGGATGGAAGGACATCTTGATGATAAATATAAAGGAGATGAGTAAACAAGAAAACCTGAATAAACAAACTGACAAATGGCTGTCGTAAAAAAATGTGCAGCTCGACACTCTTCCATGTGATGGAACCCGAGGCTGTGTCAGTGTTTGATTGTGATTAAGAAGACCTGCTTGTAAACAGACTCACACTATCAAGTGACTTTGTAGCAGAAACATGCAGCTAGCTTTGTCTAGTACAGTCTGCTTGTACGCAGTAGTGAAATTTCCCCATTAGGGGACTATAAGGGATCATTTCTAGACCTGCATAGTACAGTCTGGTAGTACCAGCTAGACCTACCTAGTCCAGTGTTATAGTATACAGTACCAGCTAGACCTACCTAGTCCAGTGTTATAGTATACAGTACCAGCTAGACCTACCTAGTCCAGTGTTATAGTATACAGTACCAGCTAGACCTACCTAGTCCAGTGTTATAGTATACAGTACCAGCTAGACCTACCTAGTCCAGTGTTATAGTATACAGTACCAGCTAGACCTACCTAGTCCAGTGCACAGCTGAATTGACTTGATCTCGTAACATGAAACATCTGACTATACCAACGCTGTTATCTCTTCATACACACTGGCAAGACAGACAGAGAAAGAGACTTGTATGTATGCATATGTGTGTGTGTATGTATTTATGTATGCATGTGTGAGTGTATGCATGTGTGTGTGCGAGCGTGTGTGTGCATAATGCATGTGCCTGCACAAACATGTATTATATTTACAAGTGTAGAATTCTCTATGTATACATCCATCTACACCTTTAGTGTGGCTTCGGCAATATGAACATGTGTTCGGTCAAGCACAAATCCCACTGAACTGAACTGATATGAGCGAAACAGTGAAAAGGAAAGAGAGAGACAGAGAAAAGAGAGAGTGCAAGAAAGGAGTGTAAAAATGTAGAGATATACTTAGAGGGATGGAAAGATCTACTGAGAGGGTGAAGGAAAAAAAGGGATCTACTGAGGGGGTAGGATAAGAGGAGGGAGCTCTCCTGACAGGGGTGGTGAGATCTACTAAGAAAGGTGGAGAGAGAGATCTTCATAGAGGGGTGGACAGAGAGATCTACTGAGAGAGGTGGACAGAGAGATCTACTGAGAGAGGTGGACAGAGAGATCTACTGAGAGAGGTGGACAGAGAGATCTACTGAGAGAGGTGGACAGAGAGATCTACTGAGAGAGGTGGACAGAGAGATCTACTGAGAGAGGTGGACAGAGAGACCTACTGAGAGAGGTGGACAGAGAGATCTACTGAGAGAGGTGGACAGAGAGATCTACTGAGAGAGGTGGACAGAGAGATCTACTGAGAGAGGTGGACAGAGAGAGAGAGCCCTGAGGGGTGGAGAGAGAGATCTACTGGGAGAGGTAGACAGATCTACTGAGAGAGGTGGAGAGATCTACTGGGAGGGGTGGAGAGAGATCTACTGAGAAAGGGGGAGAGAAGAAATCTACTGAGAGGGGTGGACAGAGAGATCTACTGAGAGGGGTGGATAGATCTACTGAGAGGGTTGGACAGAGAGATCTACTGAGAGAGGTGGACAGAGAGATCTACTGAGAGGGGTGGACAGAGAGATCTACTGAGAGGGGTGGAGAGAGAGTAGTCTGCCCTGCAGGGGGCTCCACTCGGTACCTGAACATCCGCAGACCAGAGCAGCAGCTGGGCCCACCTCCCCCCCCCCCCCCTCTCTCCACCACCCTCTTGTTTGTCCAGTCTGCTCAATCATTTCCCATTTAATGGCAGCCAGTGCCGATACCATCCACCGGCTAGCTGTCAATCATCCACTATACCTGACTGCTGCCCCCTAGCTGTGATTCTGGGTCACTACCCCAGGAGCCAAGCGATCACTCATGTTGTTTAGAGAGAGAAACCGGTCTTTCACAGTCCAAGATAGTTATTTATGGCTGCTTAACCACCAGCAGCACGGTTCTGCTACCTTGGCAGTTACACTAACTGTGTTGTGTAGGGTGGAGATGTTCTGCATGCAGTCTGGTCTCTGAGAACATTGATCTGTTGTTCTTTACCACATACAGAGAAAAGAAAGAGGGAAAGAGAGAATGAAAGGAGAGAGAGAGAGAGAGAGAGAGAGAGAGAGGAATTGAGAGAAATAAATCCAGAAAGAGGCACAGTGAAGAGACAGTCACAGAGTGCGAGAGATCAAAAGAGAGATGGAGCCACACACACCTAGGCAGCTCCATGTTAAGCGTGCTCTATAATGAACCCCTGGAGGTCTTCTCAGAGCTGGTGGGCTACCAGCAGAGACAAACTCTGATCCACAACCTGCCAATGTATCCCAGCAGCGGGGGTCCCCACTCTCTAATCTTCTCCCTCCCTGTTTCAGTCCTTCCTCTCTGCGCTGCTTTCCTTCGTCTCCCGCTCCTCTCCCTTATCATCCTCTCCCCCACTTCCCCCCTTGTCTTCCCCCTCTTCTTTTCTGCTCTCCTCTATTCTCATCTCTCCTTGTCTCACCTCTCCTCTCCCCTTGTTCTACTCTCTCCTCCCTCTCCTCCCTCCTCTCCCCTCTTCTCCTCAACCCCCCTCCTCTCCTCTCCCCTTGTCTCCTCACTAGTCCTCTCCTCTCCCCCCACCCTCATCTCCTCTCCCCTCCTCGCATCTTGATGTAACCAGTCTGTTCCTTCAGTCCCCGGCTGCACTGTGCTTGCACGCGTGGGTGTATTCGCGTGTGGATACGTGTGAGTGTGTGTTTGTACCTCGGTGCGTGTGTTTGCATGCTGGATCAGATTAGTCTCAGCTCCCACCAGTCTGCTTGATTCAATAGAGGGCCAGGTATCGACTGTTCAGAGTGTTGAGATGGCCTGTCGATAGGCCTCCAGCAGAGCATCTATAGACAAGACCTCTTCTGCCTGCATAATACACTGGATCCGTATCGACAAGACGTTGAACAAAAAAAATTGGTTAACCTTCTGTCATGGCATGGCTGGAACTCATTCCACTCACATGAAGACAAAACACCAGCGTTGACAGCAGCACACCAAATGAAAATGGAAAGAGAGAGTTCTGTGTTTGATCAATTCTAAACTGTCGGTTTGATCCCTCTCTCTCTCTCCCTAAAGGGATCTGTGTATTCACTTCTGTGATCCTATCAAATTGATCTGCAGAACTGTGGCACCATCTCCCAGCTGGAAGTAAGCTGTCAGAATTGGACGTTTTGGACTTTAACCCAAACTGCCTCTGTGAAAGCTTACGGAAGGTTCTAGAGGGGTCGTTCCAAAACAAGCCACCTGTGGAGCTGAAGACTCTGCTCTGTGTCAGGGTTTATTCACTAGCAAAACCATGTAAGGTTGACATAGCAACCACTTTTCTCCGCTCTCATCCCTCATCCTCCTTTCCTCTCCCCTCTGCTCCTCTCCCCTCTGCTCCTCTCCCCTCTGCTCCTCTCCTCACCCCTCCTCTTTCCTCTGCTCCTCTCCCCTCTGCTCCTCTCCTCACCCCTCCTCTCCCCTCTGCTCCTCTCCCCTCTGCTCCTCTCCTCACCCCTCCTCTTTCCTCTGCTCCTCTCCCCTCTGCTCCTCTCCTCACCCCTCCTCTTTCCTCTGCTCTTCTCCCCTCTGCTCCTCTCCCCTCTGCTCCTCTCCCCTCTGCTCCTCTCCCCTCTGCTCCTCTCCCCTCTGCTCCTCTCCTCACCCCTCCTCTTTCCTCTGCTCCTCTCCCCTCTGCTCCTCTCCTCACCCCTCCTCTTTCCTCTGCTCCTCTCCCCTCTGCTCCTCTCCTCACCCCTCCTCTCCCCTCTGCTCCTCTCCCCTCTGCTCCTCTCCCCTCTGCTCCTCTCCCCTCTGCTCCTCTCCCCTCTGCTCCTCTCCTCACCCCTCCTCTTTCCTCTGCTCCTCTCCCCTCTGCTCCTCTCCTCACCCCTCCTCTTTCCTCTGCTCCTCTCCCCTCTGCTCCTCTCCTCACCCCTCCTCTCCCCTCTGCTCCTCTCCCCTCTGCTCCTCTCCTCACCCCTCCTCTTTCCTCTGCTCCTCTCCCCTCTGCTCCTCTCCTCACCCCTCCTCTTTCCTCTGCTCCTCTCCCCTCTGCTCCTCTCCTCACCCCTCCTCTTTCCTCTGCTCCTCTCCCCTCTGCTCCTCTCCTCACCCCTCCTCTTTCCTCTGCTCCTCTCCCCTTTGCTCCTCTCCCCTCTGCTCCTCTCCCCTCTGCTCCTCTCCTCACCCCTCCTCTTTCCTCTGCTCCTCTCCCCTCTGCTCCTCTCCCCTCTGCTCCTCTCCCCTCTGCTCCTCTCCCCTCTGCTCCTCTCCCCTCTGCTCCTCTCCTCACCCCTCCTCTTTCCTCTGCTCCTCTCCCCTCTGCTCCTCTCCTCACCCCTCCTCTTTCCTCTGCTCCTCTCCCCTCTGCTCCTCTCCTCACCCCTCCTCTCCCCTCTGCTCCTCTCCCCGCTGCTCCTCTCCTTACCCCTCCTCTTTCCTCTGCTCCTCTCCCCTCTGCTCCTGTCCTCACCCCTCCTCTTTCCTCTGCTCCTCTCCCCTCTGCTCCTGTCCTCACCCCTCCTCTTTTCCTCCCCAAGTTGGGGATAGATCGCTAACAAAAACCATGTAAGGTTGACATAGCAACCATGGAAGAATTATGAACGAGGCTTGAGGTTCGATTAGTCAGCGTGAGACCCCAGGGCCACACCAGTGATGGGACGGACCTCTGGAGTTGACACAGACCCCCTGGGTGGAGACAAAAGCAGGGGCCTGGCGGGGCCAGCCAGACTATACACACAGGTGGAGCCTGGTACAATAGAGGCTCTGGGATACTTCACAGGGCGGGAGGGAAGAGAGCAGAGCCGGTCTACTCCCATGATTCCTCTGGTTCCGGTGGGGATTAGAGGCTTAGGGAAGTGTACATTTGGAGTGAAC
Source organism: Neosalanx taihuensis (assembly GCA_030340665.1). NCBI lineage: Eukaryota > Metazoa > Chordata > Actinopteri > Osmeriformes > Salangidae > Neosalanx > Neosalanx taihuensis. The sequence continues at coordinate 898,094 of CM059299.1, read as the reverse complement.
GCCACAAAGAGTCAAAGAGGACGGGGGTCACACAGTCTGAATTCTCCCGGGGGTTCCGGGATGCTGGTGACGGCCGTGTTGACCCGCTGTGTCTCTCCATCCCTCTCTTTCTCTCACGCACATGCATTTAATCTCTCACATTTTTTCTCTCTCACAAACACACACGTACACTCGCATAGACATTAAACACTCAGTTGCTCATTCACTGAAAACAAGAACACACATCAGAGAACGCTGAATAATTCGGCAGCTGCCACAGCAACACAGAGAGAGAGGGGAAGAGGTACGAGTTCTTTGTGCTTTCTGAGCTCACAGGCTCCGTTTGGCTGTGTCATATTAAAGGTGAGCGCAGTCGTCTCATCTCTGCTGTTCAGAAAGCTGTGTTTAGCCTCTACTGCTGAGCGCCCTCGCTTCTATCAGTCTGTCACTGCTGAGAGTCACGCTGCTAGCAGGCTCTGCTTTTAGCTCCAGACGTCTCGAGTCAAAGTGCTTCTGCTCAGACAAAAGGTTACAAAAAAAGGAGGGAAACGTGTTTCTCTCCCATGGCAGTTCCCATGCAGAGCCTGACAGTTCAACACGCACACAGACTCGTGCCTGCAACAAACACGGCTGCTTTCCTTCCCTGCTTCCAGCACACAGATGGATCCATTCATTACCTGGATCTGCCTCCATCAACAGGGACTAAGAGTGGAAAAACCCCAACTGATCTCACATGAATCCCACACAGCACACAAGCAAGTTTCTCACAACAGGGAATCAGAGCAGCTGCTCGAACGCTGGGTATCGAAGAAGGTTCAGGCACCCCACGATGCACGAAGCTCGCCGCAAGACCAGGAAACGACTAGGAGGTAGCAGACGTTCGGATCCGTTTGAAAGTCGAGACCAGATGAAGTGGCGTGCCCTCAGACCGAGGACTGTTCTACCACGGAGAGCAACAGTGTACTGTGTTGTGCTGAAGGTGTGTCATGTGATTCTAGATCCTAACCCAGCTAGATCATGTGGTTCTAGATCAATATCGTCATGTGGTTCTAGATCCTAGCCCAGCTAGGTCTTGTGCCACCTGATCCTAACCCAGCTAGATCATGTGGTTCTAGATCAATATCGTCATGTGGTTCTAGATCCTAGCCCAGCTAGGTCTTGTGCCACCTGATCCTAACCCAGCTAGATCATGTGGTTCTAGATCAATATCGTCATGTGGTTCTAGATCCTAGCCCAGCTAGGTCTTCAGATTCAGATTCAGATTCAGATTACTTTATTGATCCCGAGGGAAACTCCTTTGTATCAACGGCACACAGTCTCGCAAAGCACACAAGGGTAAGGGTGTGAGGTAAAAGATTAGAAAGTGTACACAGGGGTAGGGGGTGGGGTCAATAACAATAAGTAAAAAGATGGTGGGTGAGGTGAATCCTCCCAGGGAGCATAATGATTATGTACAGAAGCTATACATTTACAATTATACAGTAATGGTCTTGTATAATATACAGTATTATATTAGAATGTACATGATTTTCAGTTTTTGTACAGAATGTGCCACCTGTGCCACCTGATCCTAACCCAGCTAGATCATGTGGTTCTAGATCAATATCGTCATGTGGTTCTAGATCCTAGCCCAGCTAGGTCTTGTGCCACCTGATCCTAACCCAGCTAGATCATGTGGTTCTAGATCAATATCGTCATGTGGTTCTAGATCCTAGCCCAGCTAGATCATGTCGTTCTAGATCTTAACCCAGCTCAATTATGTTCCAAACAAACCAGCGAAGAGTAGTCTTACTTTGAGTATTCTTTGTTGTCTCGGTCGCACCTGGAGTCCTTGTGCTTCTCCCAGTCCTTGCCATGCTTGCAGGTGGTCAGAAGCACGATGTCCTGTCCGTTGTGGATGTGGTAGAGAGCGTTCCTCGTCTCCGAACCGATGCCAGTCAGGTAGCGCTTGCCTTTGAACACCAGGAGGTGTTTCCTGTCCGGGGGGAGGCGGGTCATGGTCAGGTGACCCTTAACCCCGCCCCTGAGAGGGTGGTCCTTGGAGAACAGTGGGATGGAGATATCGAACCCAGGTCTGAAGTTATCCATGTCCACAGAGGCCTTTGCCAGCATGGCCTGACCAACATCCAGTCCCAGATCCTCGGTATAGTCGGGCCAGGTGCCAGAGTACAGGTTGAAAATCAGATGGTTCCGCCCATCGTTCCAAGTGGGCAGGCTCTGTATCCGGGCCCGGAGGTTCTGGATGTACTGGGCAGAGAGCTGGTCTCTGTCCAAGGTGTCGAGCCCCAGGACAAAGAGGCAAGCCTGGGCTGGGTCGGCCGTGTGGAAGCGGGACTCCTGGATGGAGGTGAGGATCTTCTGGTAGCTCTCTGAGATGGTCTCCTCCTTCTGGAGAGGGTAGGTGTAGACTTTGAACCCCGCCTGGCAGAGGTTGCGGTCGAAGCATGTCTCCATTCGACAGCGCCGGCTCTTGTAGATGTTGTTGCGGCTCTCCCTTCGCTCACGGGGAGAGGAGTGCTGGTGGAGAGGAAGGGGGCTGTCCTCCCCTTGTTCATCCTCCACCAGGTAGCTCCGGAGAGGCTGGAGCCCGGTCCAGTTGGGCCAGCGCTGGGGGGCTCGGGGATGGCCGGGGGGGCTCTGGGGCTGCAGGGCTGGGTATACAGGCTGAAGCTGCTGGGGGGTGTGGAGGTGGTAGGACTGGTGGCTGGGCTGGGTTTGCTGCTGGAACTCCCCGATCTGCAGTCCCCACAGGTAGGCTAGCAGGAGAAGACAGGCCCCTAGAGACACCAGCAGGTATCGCTTCTTGGCCTGCATGTGGACGTGTGGGGCAGTGGGAGGGGGGGGGGAGACAGGCTACAAGGCAAGGGGGGGGGGGGGGGGGGGGGCGAAGGGGTGGGACGGGATAGGGGTCCACACTCAGCCCACGCAGGGGTCAATCCTATCCACAGCTAGGCATGATGGGAATCGAAGTCACTGTGGTAAAAAAAATAAAAAATAAACAGAATGAGAATTAATTGTTAATAGATTTTTAGATACAGCTTACTGATCTCAGATAGATAGCAACGATGAATCATGATTAAGAATCATGGAAGAAATGGACTTTGTGTCATTATCATTGGCAATTAATGTAATGGAAGTAGTCCGAAAGCTTACCTTTCAGAAACAGACACCTGTGGTCTGTGAAGCAGGAGCTCCCTGCTGAATGGAAACAGGGCATCCTAAACTGTGTGCGGCACTCATGCAACCTGACATACATGAATAATGATCCAAGAGAATCAGCAGCAACATGCTGAGGCTGGACTAGCTGATCAAGACATCGATGTCTGACTTAAACACAGAGAAACATAGGATCCTGTGTGATCACTTTCCTGTGTAGATCCAGTTTGTTTGTCCACGCCCTCTTCATACCCCCCCGGTCAACGCACAGTTTGGTAGCCTGTGTATCCTCATGGAGAAAAATACGTTATTTACTGGATTATGAATCCATATTGTATAGATTGAATCTCGACATAAAAGTTTCCGAGCCTGTAGAGCTCATCGTTTAAATCCCCGAACGAATCCAGAAGTGTTATCAAGTGTTATCAACACCTATCCTACTTATCCAGACAAGATATATAAATGATCTGGGAGACCTTTCCCTTGTAGTGTCCATATGTCCAGTATGACAGGATCAAGGCTGTGTGTCCACATGTCCATGAAACGCGCTCGTATCTCAAATCAAACCGCACAGAGTCCGAGGTTGGTTTTTCATCCACGTCTTCCGTGCGTAAAGAGAGACAACCTGATCAGATCCACCGGTTTATATCCTGTAAATCTGGGAATTTTGCATCGACTTCTTCCAATATGCAATCTGCATGTGTGAAGTTACCGGTCTGGTTGCATTTCCCCCAGAAAGACACGCGTGTTCCAGCCCAGGATGCTGCTGTTGAGATATTGCAGTGATCAGGCAGAACTCTTCCCCAGTGGGAAGCTGCGTTCAGCCCGCAGAAGCTGCGTCTGTCACTCGCTGAAACGCGGGAGGTTCTGCCATCAATGTTCATATTCCCTGGATCTGGTGAAGTTAGGGCTGCGAGGGTCCCTCCCTCCCTCCCTCCCTCTCTCCCTCTCTCCCTATCTCCCTCCCTCCGTCCCTCCCTCTCCTCCCTCCCTCCGTCCCTCGCACGGATCAGTTCAAGAGGCTCACTCCCCAGTAAGGGGAACTATTGTTGGTGGAATATTAACCTTGCAGGGTGTCCAGTAGGATAAGGTTATTTATCTGTGCACTCTAGAATTGCAATGCAAAATGCCCCCTGGAAATATTGATGAACTATCAGGCTTCTGTCATGCCATGGCCGGTCTGTAGTCTCACCAGGAACATTGCAGAGGTGTAGAATAAAAGTTTTAGAAATAACTCTTGAGATATCAGCTTTAGACTAACAGTCTGTCTACATTAGAGCTGTCCTAGCCCAGCTCTGGGACGTGACTCTAGATTTACTGCTGAGTTTGTCACCAGACAGACGGACTGGTTGGTTGCTCCTTCTTTCAGCTGTCACCAACGTAATAAAGCATTTTTCAATCTTTTAAACAAGTGGATGTTAAGCTGGATTCATGGCCTCTCCGTTATAGGGTGTTCCCCTCTCAAACCACCCCTGCTAGTACTACGGGGGGTGCCAACCTCCAGGGGTTATACTGTGTATTTGTTGAGTCTGGAGAAACCTGTCTCTTTACGGAGGCGATCTTATCTCCTAGTTCGTTTTTATATTAAACGCTGTTTAAAAAGTATGTGCCTATTCAGGTGTGTGGCTGGGATAACTCATTCATCTGGTATTACTTTACGACAAGGCTGGATCATGCGACAAACAACGCCATCTTGTGGCACATCCCTGGAAAAAGCGTGCTTATTCGGATGTTTTAGTTTGTTCATTGGACTATGCAGAAATGTGGGACCACTTTGTCTAGTGTTACTGCAGTACACAAAGGATGATAGGAATAGGTCGTTGAGGAACAGGTGCTACTGTGTGTTCATGGGGGAAAGAATATTGCAGGTGCAGGGGGAAAAATAAATCTCATCTAATGTGACAGGTGGTGTGTGGTGTGAGTGATGAAGCCAGGCGCTTCTCCGAGTGTCCGAGTTCACAGCCAGCTTCACTACCTCACCCATCCTTCATAGTACAGGCCAGAGCAGCACTCTGCAGCTGCTGTTCCTACTGTTGTGGTTCCACAGAGGGTGGAGGGGGGGGGGGGTGGAGCTAGAGGTGAGGGGGTAGGGGATGGTGGGGGGTGGGGTGCTAGAAGGCTGGATCCTGGGACTATGAGCCAGGGGCGTGGAATGAATTTGGCTTGCTTCCGAGGAACCTTCAACCCTTACTGTGTGGTGAGGTGCGGGTGACTGGGATTTTGGTTCACCCATGTTAGCGTTTGCGGCGCTAACCCAGGCTGAAGTGCAGCGTAGCGGGGAGGTGTGAGGTAGAGTGGGAGTTCAAGTGGATGATGTCCTCTGAGCTGGTCTGCAGCCTGGGAGGTGCAGCGTCCTCCTCTCAGCAGTCTGTTTTCTCACCATCCATCTCCCTCTCTTAGTCGCAAATTCCTACTTTCTCTCAACCTCTCTCACTCTTTCTTCCCTCTACATTTCTCCTTTTTTTCCTGTCTCTCTCTCCCTCTCTCCATTCTCATGTCTGGGGTGGGCATTCATGGATGCTGCCCCCCCTCCCACCCCATACAGGGACACCAGGCCTCCCCCTGGTGCTTCCTGATTACGGAGGCGACCCACTCGACGGAGTCACAGGGATAACCTTCCCCGGGCTCAGCAGGCTGGCCGGTTACCTTCCCCCTGAATAGAGCTTCCTGCTGGGGTGACACCTGCCCTGCAGCCCCACTCATGTACGCTACACTGAGAGGACAGTCACCTGGACCCTGATGAGGGATGAGGGGAGAGGGATGTGGTTTCTTTGGGGATGAGGGGAGAGGGATGTGGTTTCTTTGGGGATGAGGGGAGAGGGATGTGGTTTCTTTAGGGATGAGGAGGGATGAGGGGAGAGGGATGTGGTTTCTTTAGGGATGAGGAGGGATGAGGGGAGAGGGATGTGGTTTCTTTAGGGATGAGGAGGGATGAGGGGAGAGGGATGTGGTTTCCTTGAAGATGAAGGATTGAAGGATCAAGGACAACATTCGGAGAGATGTGGTTTCCTTGGGCATGAGTGGAGAGGGATGTGGTTACCTTGAGGAAGAGGGTGGAAAAGGAGGGGTGTAGTATCTGGGGAATACAAATGTTTCGTATTGAAAGATACCTTCAATTCAATGAGAAGCGTTTAAATTTAAAGAGAAACATCAAGTTTCTGAATGTTTTCCTTGATCCCTCAATCTCAAACAAGAATGAAATAGACCTTGGCCCAACACAACTGTCCCCAATCTCACAACATTCGAATATCCAATGAGTAGAGCAAGGCTGCATGTTTCCTGCGTACAATGAACTGACCTCCGACTAAGACGGAGTGTCTCGCTGTTTCAACCGAATTACATATGGATCTGTTTCCTCTGTATGAGTGCAGCTGTGTCGTCCAGTGTCTGTCTCCTGGGTGAACAGATTATTAAAAACTAAGTAGCAGCATGGTTCCTCTGTGTCTGGCCACCATTCCAACACATTAATATCCCTCCTGAAATATCGACCACCCCTTTGTCATCCCCTCTTCCTCTCATCCTATCCCTTTTCCACGCCCATTCGCCGTTTAAAGAATTCCTGAAACAAAGTTTTGAAGGTGGTTCATTTTCATGGCCTGAGAGACAGACTCAAGGTTTTGGATGGGTGGAAATGGAGAAGTAATGGCAAGATGGAGCTCGAAAGAAAGAGAAATGGTTGGAGATAGAGAGAAAGAGAGAGAGAGAGAGAGAGAGAGAGAGAGAGAGAGAGAGAGAGCAGGTGTAAGTATTTCTCCAGGGGTGTTTGATTGAATTCCAGCCTGGCAGAAGGAGTCTGGTTAAGCCATGGAGCGGCTGCTGTTGTTAAGAAATTAGACGAGACCAGCCATGATGAGTTCATGACACCAGCGTGATCGGGCTCTCTGATTGGTGAATGATGAGTCTGGAGACCAGAACATTCCATTTCTTCCTCATCTTTCACGCGGGGGCTGAACAGGCTGTCTTTGCTACTTTTCAAACTGTGTGAAACGTAATATTCTACCAAGATGGATCAGAAGCAGAGCTTCTTTTTTGTTTTACAATACTTGAATGTTACATTTACATTTAGTCCTTTAGTAGACACTCTTTGGTTCATTGGGATGTTCATTGGGATTCAAACCCATGTTGCCCACACTACAGCTCCTTAGGTCCAGGGACTTCAGTTCTGCCAGTATCACTAAACAGCTTTTAGTTCTGTTTCCCTCCCAATCATGCCTTATTAGAAGCTCAAAGTTGAACTGACTGTTGATGTGCAAAGATAGGCAATGTTGTGAAAATCCAAAATAAATCAATTGTCCAAACCATGATCACATTCCACTGGAAGATAACGATTAGATTCAGAATCAAAATCTCTCGGTTTGGATTCCACCCGGGATACTTGTCTAAATGCAAACGATGTTGACTGAATCAAATCTTTCTCGGGGAGCGCATCACCTTTGATTTTGTCCCAGTCTCACTCCTACCTGTGGAATCATAAGCAGAAAATCAATATTTCTCTGCTGGCAGCTTAGTTGTTTATTTGTCTCATCTAATGCTGGAGACAGACTTGTCAGTAAGGTGGAAAAATCCCCAAAGCCAGTTGGGTGTAGAAGCCTGTCTGCTGCTACTGTACTTGGGACAGACAGACAGATAGACAGACAGACAGACAGGGAGGGAGGCAAGACAGAGAGACAGACAGACAGACAGACAGACAGACAGGGAGGCAAGATAATGGGCAGACAGTACTGTTCTCTCACTTTTAGCCACCTGCTGTAAAAGTGTTGAGTGTTATACCACACCGCACCGCACCGCACCACCTGGGCGTCAAGAGGCTGCGCGGTGAGGGAATCAGCCTTGTAATCAGAAGGTTGCAAGTTCGAACCCTGGCTGTGGCAACATGATGTTGTGTCCTTAGGCAAGGCACTTCACCCTACTTGCCTCAGGGCGAATGTCCCTCTACTTGCTGTAGGTCGCTCTGGATAAGAGTGTTTAACTAACTAACTAAATGGAAAAGGTTGATCATGCCAACAAAGTCACACATGCAGACAGAAACACACACAGAGCATCTACAATGCAGATGCTTCGTATTCAAGACTTGTTATTAATGAACAAACTGAAACCTGCCCTTTCCACCCCTCCCTCCCTTTTTCATTTCCCCAGTACATGAACAGTGCTCTGTCAGGCATGGCAAGATACGTTTAATGTCACACTCACACACACACACACACACACACACACACACACACACACACACACACGCACACACACACAGACAATAGGCACGCAAACACACATTCTTGTTGGTATAATTGACCTTCACTTCTGTCTGCATCACACCAATACATCAGGCCATCTAACACTTGGAAAACAGCTTCTTGGCGTCACAATCTAGAATCCCGCTATGTTTGGGGTCTATCACGTTACTATGCTCAGTGACCGATGCTCTTTTGTAAAGCTCTCTCTTGTAAGTCGCTTTGGATAGAAGCGTTTGCTAAAAATGAATAAATGTAAATGTAATCGTGATCAATGTTTTCCCTCATATTTCCCCATATTTCAGGCTTTGCGAAAAAACCTTGACAATGACTCGATGACCCTGGCAGGAATGACTTTGCTGAAGCAAACAGGAAACAGAAAGGCTGACTCCTTGAACTGGAGTAGCACTGGTTTGAAACATCTAGAAGATCTGGAAGAGCTGAAATTACGAAGGTCCCTGGTTCGAACCCTGGTTGTGTCAACATGACCTCGTGTCTCTGGGCAGGGCACTTCACCCTACTTGCCTTGGGGGAATGTCCCTGTCCCTGCAGTAAGTTGCTCTGGATAAGAGTGTTTGCTAAATGACTAAATGTAAATGTAAGTTACCTTTGCTGTGCTTTGTCACCCACAGACACAAACACATTCCTCTCAGGATCGTGGTTCGATTCCTCGACTGGTGGCACCGCTCTAACCCAAAGAGAGATCAAACAGAAAAACCTCTCCTCCTCTGAGAGCTGTGTCTTGTCTCTCTGGTGTTTGGGGCGGGGCCACGCTGAGAGAGACTACATCAGAGAGGTTATGGGTTCAGATCTCTCTCTGCCAGCGCCCTTTCACCCTGGTGCTCGAAGCAGTGTTAATTGATTTATCGTGTTACCATGGCAGCCGTCGTTGGGGAGGGTGGGGGCACCATGTCAAGGAAGACACCACCCATCTGGGTCAATCAATACAGAGAGGAGAGGTGTGGTAGGGAGAGGAAAGGAAAGGAGGAGATGGGTAAAGAAATGTGAAGAGATGAGAGGAGGAAGGGTGAAGAAGAGATAGGAGAGGTGAAGAAGAGTGACGAGAAGAGAGGGTAGGACGAGGGGGGGATGAGGGGGGGACGAGGGGGGGACGAGGGGGGACGAGGGGTGAACGAGGTCTCTCCAGAGGCATGTCCTTTACTCCCAGGGAAATGTCAGAGCACAAAGTGTGTGTATGTGTGTGTGCGTCTGTCTGTCTGTCTGTGTGTCAGTCTGTCTGTGTGTGTGTCAGTCTACCACTGCATGCCTGCATCTCTCTCCCTCGCCATACAAATCCAGACGGTTGGAGACATGTTCAAACAGCGGGTCAAGCAAATACATCGTATGTGTGTTTGCTGCCTCATGACCCAGACAGGGCAGAGGGTGTGATGGTGGATGAACTCTCACACCTGTTACCTGTAATGATGCTGCTCCTGCAGCAGTGCACAGCACTAACATGTTATCTTTCTCACCACACACACACACACACACGCCTCCTGTCAGCCTGACAACCCTTTCCTGCTGAGCTGCTAAGACCGTCGAACGGACACGCAATTGTCTTTGACGGATTCCCCCAAGGCCAGCCAAAGGCCTGCTTTCAGTCAATAAAGGCCATATAGACTGCTCTGAGTAGTTCATTACACTGGGAGAGGTCGGTTAATCTTTATCTCCTATTGTTGGAAAGATAGAGACAAGGTGTCTGCTAGTATCTAACATACATTAAGTGGCCACTACCAACCTCAGTGTGTTAGTGATTCCATTCTATTTAGTCGTTTAGTAGACGCTCCTATCCAGAGCGACTTACAGCAAGTACAGGGACATTCCCACTGAGGCAAGTAGGGTGAAGTACCTTGCCCAAGGACACAACGTCATGTTGGCACAGCCAGGATTCGAACCAGGAAACTTCTGCTTCCTAGGCCAACTTCCTAAGTGCTCAGCCAACTGACTCCCTGATTATAATCAACTGGCACTCCCAGTAACACCAGCAGACGAGAGGGAAACAGGAAAGGGAGAGGGGAGTGAGGGGAGAAGAGGCGAGGAGAGGAAAGGGCTCGCGGAAAGAAGACAAGGGGTGAGGAAAGACAGGACGGGAAGGAGGAGAGAGCAGAGGGTAGAGGAGGAACTCATGGACGTCAGTAAAGACAGGGTGTGTCAGTTGTGAGCAAATGCACTTTCCAAACGCTGAGGCAAGCTGATTCAGATACACAGGCCTAATGCATTTTTAAAGCATTAAAAACATGCATTAATGCAACAGTATAGTTTCATGATTGCTCCACTCCACTCACATTTTTCCCTGGTTATCCTTAAACACTGGCCGGCAGCCCAGGCCGGCAGCCTCAGGGATCGGTAATGGGCAGAGACAGTTTCAATTATGCACAGAGGAAGATGCGATCACATTGATTTCTCAGTCATAAAGCTTGCATTTGGACTAATCACCTGATGTCGAACACCCAATGAGAGTCCCTTAACATGTGCGACGACACACATCACAAGGCTGAGGTATTTATTTCTGACGGCCGTGTCTCTGAGGGAAATCCACCGCTTCTGGAACATTCTCTTTACGGAATGAGGATCCTGCCAGAGCTGGTTCAGAGCTAGCGTTTGATGGTGGCAGTGACTTCATCATTGCAGAGACACGCCAACATGCCAACATGAGAAAGTGTCTGTTCTGTCTGGGAAGCCTGGCTGGTTTATTTCTTTGGCCTGTTTGATGCAGATGAATAAATGACCTGCAGGTATTCAAGCAAGATTCCTCTTCAGTCTGGAAGTCATTGCGTGAGAATTTGACCAGAGCTGTTGTTTGGTGGACAGAAGTCAGCGTGAAATTTTGAGCATAACTTTATTTTTGCCTCTGCATGGAAAGCTTTGTGAGATATGCTCTCTGGTTGTCTCTGTTCAATATTTGCATAATAAAAACTATTCCAAACTTTCGGTAGACTTGCAGCACCTGATTGCAACTCTGGCTAATCTGCACACTGACAGACACTCTCGTCAGTCGTCTGAAATACGCGTTAATCCTCCTGCAAATTGTCTCCAGATTAAGATGTTTCACTGATGTTTCGCAGGCTATCTTGGCTACCTGCTAAAACAAGGCACTCAATCTAAAAAGTAAAGTTATGGCCAACATTTCTAGCAGAACATCTTTCTAAAGAACCTCAAGGCTCCATACAGAACCCTTTCTCAGCTCTATTAAGTGCCGTTTGGAACTTTACATCTTGACATTATTTTTTAATACAGTATAACTTATCTCCACTGAAAGTTCTTCTTTTGCCACAACATGGTTGTGAATCACCTTTTTGGTTTTTATAGCTGCGGTTCAGATAGCCAGAATGACTCTTGTGACTTGTGATGCAAGAGTGGGAAAATACATTGAAATAGGATTTCAATGGAAGGATTGGATCAGTTGGGATCTCTAGTGTTCAGAAAAGATGGGAGTTTCAACGTCTAACAGAATGGGGCCTGAAATCTCCAGCCTGATGGGAGTTGTAGTCTCCAGCCTGATGGGAGTTGTAGTCTTCAGCAGGGTAGGAGGTGTAGTCTCCAGCCTGATGGGAGTTGTAGTCTTCAGCAGGGTGGGAGGTGTTGTCCTCTCCATGATAGGTGGGTTTACAGTTGTATCATTATTCTCTTTTCACTGGGCTGACAGGATGAGAATCAAATTCTCTGCCTTGTGTTCAACCAAGAATCACTCTGCATTTTCATGTTCTCTCCTTTTCGCTCCCACATTCTTGCTCTCCACTCCATCTGTCTATCCCCACCTCTCTCTCTCTCTCTCTCTCTCTCCCTCTCTCTCTCTCTCTCTCTCTCTCTCTCTCTCTCTCTCACCCCTCTTGGCCTCCATATCCTCCCTCCCTCCCTCTCTCCCTCTTCACCAGTTGTTAATATTAATCTGCACATGGACGGCACAGCTTGTATTAAGCTCCACTATTTTCTGCGACCAGCTAGGCTGACATTGACACTGACTGTTCCATCCTGGCAATGGCAGGTCCAGCTGTTTCATTTCCCACAATGCACCAGGCTGGCAGGACCACCCTGACCCAAGGGAGACGGATGCAAAGTTTAATCTCAGGTAACAAGAGTCTGGAGTCCCGCACCCATCTGGGTAGTGACAGGATCATACCGGCGCTGTCACAAACACACCAGGCACGTTAAATTGAACATTTCCAGAACAGCACAATTCAAAAAAATAAAAACAGGGGAAAAAAGCAAGCTCCAAATGGAAAACTGTAAATGTTAAGTCAAAAGTAGTCAAAAGCAGATTGCCTTGTCGATTTAAAATCACATCAGTTTTTTGTTTGTTTTTTGTTTGAGAAACCACAAAAAGTAAAAAATAAAATAATATTAAGCTCTGCAGGCCAAGGCCCTTTTCTGTATTTCGTTTCTTTGAATTTATACATGCGTAATGACAATAAAGTTGAATCTCATCTAAATAAAATCTTTTCTACTCTGCAACCTGTCAAGGCCATCCCTACCGCCCGCTTGTTGATGGCTCAGGCAGGACTGACCAGCTTGTTATTGAAACACAGGGGCAGCCATCTTGAAGCATCAGTGCTCTGATTACCTTTGACGTTCCCCATCTGCCACCCCTTCTTCTCAACCTGCCGCACTCCATTTTTTCACAGCCTGCTTATCTCCGCCATCTTCAAACAAAAGATTCATAGCTGGGGCTATGCTCGGCTTCGCGATCCCTCTAACACAGCGTTCGACTTATGGCCAAATCTCACACTCAGTTCTAACATGACACAAGCTGTTCCAGAGGCTGCAGTCAGAGAGTAATGAATGATGACGACGACAGCTAGTTTTAATCTGGAAGGTTCATACGATATTGACCAAGCAGGAAGTATCAGATGCCAATGGAAATGCAATCTTTCCTCAGTTCCACCTCATGAACTCCCTCAGTAGTACTGCACCTCGCTTGGGCAGTTTGTCTGTAGGTCAGCCAGTTTAGCTCCCCCCAGTTATTGGTGCAACGACAGATGATAGGACCAATCAGATCACCGCAGGGCTCACTGTCGGCTCTGGGTCAAAAGCTTGTTGTTCCTCAGGGCTCAGTGTTTGGGCCCCTACGCATGCGTAGAAACATTGCATCATCAAATGAGTCAATGTAATCCACCTGTAGGAAAACTGGGACCCAACTACCTCAATACACCCCCCCACTCCCTTCCTTCCCCACCAACACCAGAACCCCCTTTCTTTTTGACCCAAAACCCCCTGCGGCAGCCACCGGATGCTCACGCCCAATCTGTTCCAACACAGTGGAGATAAATCAGCTGCCAGTGGTCCATTGATGTGGGGAGAATAAATTGGCCTTGCCTGCGTTTTCAGAGAAAACTAATTTTCCTTGCTGAGGTAATAAAGTACACGGTGGTTTTGTCCTGGCTGGGAGCAGCCTGTCAGGCTGGCCGCCTGGCCACCTCATTTGTCCTGACTGATGGATGTGTTCGCTAAGAGAGCCGGCTCTTTAACCTGCAGCGACATCACCGCCAGTCCTCCACTGCTCTCCATGCTAATGGAAGGAACCGTGGCATGATTGCTTCCACCTCCTCCCATCATCAGTTCTATTCTTCTTCTGGTTGTGCTTTTTCTACCCCTCTCTCTCCATTATATATATCTCTCTTTTTTAGGGGGGGGGCTTTGCCAACAGTTCTGCCCTCACCCCCTCCCCCTCCCACAGTCGCACGCTGGCACACACCCTCGGGACTAGCTCTCCATCTCTTTTTTCCTTTTCATCTGGAGTGAAGGTTTGACTGAACTTATGGATAGCTTGCCATTTACATCACATTAATCAGAGAGCAACAGCCCTAGGAGCCAGGGGGTTCCATGTCTGTGTGTGCGTGTGACTGCGACTGTGTGTCACTGTGGAGGTGGAGTGGGGTGTGGGGTGCGGAGTGTGGGGTGTGGGGTTTCTGAACGCCTCCAAAAGTAACTTAATTTCATCCCTGCAGTGATGCCCGCTGTCATTGAACTCAGCAGGGGGTCCTGCAGGAGGGGATCTAACACACACACACCCTCACACCCTCACACACACACACAAACACAAACAGGTGCTCCTGATGATCACCGTCTCTTTGCTCTCCGGTGCATGATGGAAACGGATGGTTCTATAGCTTGAACAGCTGAAGGTGTTAAAGGCCATGATGCCCCCTCATCTCTCCTGCTCTCCTCCCTCTCAGGTGGAGCTGAACAGACCAGATTCAATCAGGCAGTGACACCTCGTGAAATCATTCCTGAGCAGAAACATTACCCATATAACCCCCCCCCCCCCCCCCCCCCACTCCCACGATCTCTGAACCCCCAGTTTAGGTACATGAACACTTTCGTTCGCCGGAGTCTATCTCTCCCCAGAGGCGTCGGTGAGTTTGCTGCAGGGATCGTGGAGTGCCTCAGCCCTGGTTCACCAGTCATCCAGGCCTCATCTTTATGTAACCTCCTATAGGTCACAGGAGACAGCTAATGAAAAGGAGCTAGCTGGTTCCCCTATATATGAGACAGATATTTGTTACTTTTCACAATGAAATTAATTTTCTAATCTAATTCTCCGCTTTGACGCCTCAGGCTTCTGCCGGCGGGTGTCCCTGGCTTCATAAGCAGGTGCATTTGGAGAAGATGTAATAAATATGATGTGCTGCTTCGCTACTCTGCGGTGGCAGTTTGGCTGTTGTGAAATGGGTTAGGGTGTCTCTCTCTCTTCCCTCTCTCTGTCTCCCTATCTCTCCCTCTCACTCTGTCTGCCTCTTCCCTCTCTCTGTCTCCCTCTCTCACTCTCCTTCTCCCTCTCTCTCTCTCTCTCTCTCTGCCTCCCTCTCTCTGTCTCCCTCTCTCTCTCTCACTCTCTCTCTGTCTCCCTCTCTCACTCTCCCTCTCCCTCTCTCTCTCTCTGCCTCCCTCTCTCTGTCTCTCTCTCTCACTCTCTCTCTGTCTCCCTCTCTCTCTCCCTCTCTCTCCTCCAATAGATTTCTCTCGTTCTTTCTCGAGGAACACTCTGAAATCGATGAGGCATGTTGAATGTTAAAGTAGGTGGGCATGAGTTTGAACATGGGCGAGAGCAGGGCGAGGCTTCAGCCACACGAACATCTGTGGCAGCCCCACCATGGAACAAGCAAGGACAACTGCAGAGCCGAATAAGCCAAGTGGGTTCACATTCATCCCTTTTCAACATTACACACTCTCCACTGCCCACTGATAGGAGCGCCACAGCTGTATGGATTAGCTTCACCGTACTGTTGCATCAAGATATATATATACAGTATATATACAGTATATATACAGTATATTCTCCACCGCCGCTCCTGAACACGTTTCCAGAAATAAGGATACCAGCATGATGGAACAGCAAGACATTCATGGGTTCTATTCTCACATGAGGCTGAGGTTCTGTGGCGCTTGCATGTTGCTCACGAGGAGGGGGGGGGGGGGGGGGGGGGGGGGTCACAATGAAGCCCAGCGTAACGTGCTGTCGGTCAGAACAGATTACTCGCCTGCCCTTGTCCCTGGCCAGACATGAGGTGACTTTGACTTGGCCCCTGGGCGCCTTGATGCGGTTGATTGAATTACTGCCCTTGGAGAAAGGACAACAGGATAGGAAAATGCTGAAGAAAATTGAAGAAAAATGTGTAATTCTGAACTTTCTTAGCTACAGGCTATTTGTCTAAAATGTCAGAGCCAAGGGTGGCTGAGTGAACGGGTATAGTCTCTGGATACTGGATAGAATATGGAAGGGATGGTCTCTAAGTAGAATATATAATATAATGTTGAAAAATCGAGTTGATGTATTGGAAGGGAATGGCATCTGGGTACTGTTGAAGTGGCGGGTCTCTAGAATATATGTTTACCAAAAAGAAGAATCACACTGAGATGGATCTTGGCTCATACTTTAAGTAAAGAAACACATTTTCATTGAGTGCACACTGTCCACCATGCCCCCTCACATTCAACATCCCAGCTGTGGGGATTCAGATCAGCTGGGCCCGTCTCCCACAGGGTCACAAATGTGTGTACCTGTCTTCCTGGTCCCTGCTGTCCCAGACTAAGCTGACAGTCACCTGCTTAGATCTCACTCTTTACCCTCTGCAGAGGGTGATTCTACCCCTCTCTACCCCAGACAGGTGCAAATTAGTGGTTTGGTTCACAGAACTTGTTATGGCTGTATCCATTTTTAAACCCCAGTCATTTCGAGGGTCTGTCAGATCCAAGAATAGTGGTTAAGTGACAGAAGTGTAAACAACACAAGGGTGAAGGATATTGCATCGTCTTGTTCGAATGTGGTATCCTGGGTGTGTAACATAGATAATCGATGCTTAAGAAAACACCAGCAGGGTTTTTAATGTTCTCAATAAAGAGCCCAAAGTGTCCAAAGTTGCCTCCTCCTTCCAGAGATGAATGTGTCTCCTGTTGTGCTGCTAAAGCATGGCTCTCCTCTTCTGCGTATCTCACGCTGTGACACTAACACATCCTTCTCCTCTTCTCTCCTTCTTCTCTGTCCTATCCTATGCTCCCCTCTCTCTTCTCTGCTCCTCTCTCCTCCTGTTCTGCTCTCCTCCACAGATGAATGTATCTCATGCCGTGACACTAACTCATTTCTCTGTCAGCTTGTATTGATCTTTCTCATGGAGTTGCAGCTATGAATAAATTACGCGACAGTGACAAACAGTCTGCAGTTGCTTTAGCTGGATGCACTGATAGACAGCCTGGGCCTGCAATGGGACTGGACTAAGCTGGTTTGGGGTTGGGGCTGGAGATAGACTGTACTGGATTAAGCTGGTGTGGGGTTGGGGCTGGAGATAGGCTGTACTGGACTAAGCTGGTTTGGGGTTGGGGCTGGAGATAGACTGTACTGGACTAAGCTGGTGTGGGGTTGGGGCTGGAGATAGACTGTACTGGACTAAGCTGGTGTGGGGTTGGGGCTGGAGATAGGCTGTACTGGACTAAGCTGGTTTGGGGTTGGGGCTGGAGATAGACTGTACTGGACTAAGATGGTGTGGGGTTGGAGCTGGAGATAGACTGTACTGGACTAAGATGGGATCCGGTTTGGGTTCAGCTTTTCCAGGTTGAGAAATGTTTGTAACCAAAGCGTTCCATTCAAAGTATTTGTACACAAACACATGCAAACTATTTTTGTTCTCTCCTTTCTTTTGTCTTTTGTGTGCTTTGTCCATCTTTCTCCCTCTTCAACCCCAGACACGTCTCTCCCTCTCCTACAGTTTAGCGACAAGGGGACTAATTGGTTCGTTAGTCAGGACCTGGAGCCCCTCCCTCTCCCCGGGGGGCCAGCCTGAAGGATGGACAGATCATGAAGGTGATCAGAGAAGGAGTAATGGCTGTTAGACAGCAGAATTTAAGACCCCTCTCAGCTCCACCTCCCCAGGTAACCCATTAGAAAGACATCACTCTGGTGTGTGTCTGGGAGTGTGTGTGTGTGTCTTGGAGTGTGTGTGTGTGCATGCGGAAGAGAGACACTTACTAATGAAGTCATGATTGCCAAGGATAGCCATGGTCTTTAAGTCTTCCTCGTCCTCCTAGCTGCTGTCATTGGTTGATCCTGCCGCATAGGGGAAAGCCTAGGATTACCACAACAACTTCTACTAGTTGACTACATGACTTAGGTCCTGGCACACAAAGCTAGTCACAAAGCTAGTCTCAAAGCTAGTCACAAAGCTAGTCACAAAGCTAGTCTCTAGCTAGTCTCAAAGCTAGTCACAAAGCTAGTCTCAAAGCTAGTCCCAAAGCTAGTCTCAAAGCTAGTCTCAAAGCTAGTCCCAAAGCTAGTCTCAAAGCTAGTCTCAAAGCTAGTCTCAAAGCTAGTCCCAAAGCTAGTCTCAAAGCTAGTCTCAAAGCTAGTCTCAAAGCTAGTCTCAAAGCTAGTCACAAATCAAGTCTCAAGAAAGGTTCAAGACACACTTGTTCCATGAACGGTACTTAGGAATATGAATAATGAGTACTGCATATACGGCACATTCTCCCCCACCCTCACCTTCCACACCCAGTTTCCCCCTCTTAGTTTTGATGCTGGTCAGTTTTCTGTACACGGCGTGACAGATGATTTGTTGCTTAGCAAAACAACATCTACAGCAGCCCACTTTACATTTATCCTTATTGGAGTTTAGCAGGGTGGCGGTTACACTATTATCCAGAGCAACTGACAGCAAGTACAGGGAAATTCTGACCAAGGCAAGTATGGTGACCTGAGTTCCTTGAGTCAGTGGTGTTTTGGGGTAGCCCTCCCCTGTCGGAGGTGTGAAGCCGTCCTCCCCTCTATCTCTTTCCTACCTCCTCTCTATCACCCCTCTACCTCCTCTCTACCACCCCTCTACCTCCCCTCTACCACCCCTCTACCTCCCCTCTACCTCCTCTCTACCACCCCTCTACCTCCCCTCTACCTCCCCTCTATCTCTTCCCTACCTCCTCTCTATCACCCCTCTACCTCCCCTCTACCACCCCTCTACCTCCCCTCTACCTCCCCTCTACCTCCCCTCTACCTCCTCTCTACCACCCCTCTACCTCTTCCCTACCTCCTCTCTACCACCCCTCTACCTCCCCTCTACCTCCCCTCTACCTCCCCTCTACCTCTTCCCTACCTCCCCTCTACCTCCCCTCTACCTCTTCCCTACCTCCCCTCTACCACCCCTCTACCTCCCCTCTACCACCCCTCTACCTCCCCTCTACCTCCCCTCTACCACCCCTCTACCACCCCTCTACCACCCCTCTACCTCCCCTCTACCTCCCCTCTACCACCCCTCTACCACCCCTCTACCTCCCCTCTACCCCCCTCCCTACCCCCCTCCCTACCATCCTTTCCCAGCCACCTCATGGTGAGATGACGTTCCAGCCTGAGTCAGCAGCCCACACCTCCCCATGCAGACCCACTGAGAAGGGGGGGAAATCAGACGTCACTTGGGGACATTAATCATGAGGTGAGGTTTGGCCTACGCCCTCCCTCCCTCCCTCCCTCCCTCACCCCCTGCCTCCCTCCCTCTCTCCCCCCTCCCCAGATGCACGCTCAGCACTTCTTTGTGTCCACAGGAGGGCAGGAGGTGTAAACACTCTGGACTAGGGTCTGTGACTCAGGGGCCACAAGTCCAGATTAGGGCTGCTGTGCTGTGCAAACACACACACACACACACACACAGGTACTCACACAGGGATGGATGAAGGAAAAACCTCTAATGCACGCCAGTGAACAAACATGTTCATTGTTTGGACTTCCAAATTGAGTTCATGTCAATGTCTGCTCAACGTCAGGGAGGAGAGGTCCTGAGATCCCAGAACACCACGTTCAGTCTTGACAGACAACACACACACACACACACACACACACACACACACACACACACACACACACACACACACACACAATGAACACACACACACAATGAACACACACACACACACACACAATGAACACACGCAGCCACGGACACTCAAATAGCATCACACACACACACACACACACACACACACACTCAGCAGGTTCCTCCTTCTTCTTCTGTTGCCTCCGGTGTCTTCTGGAGTGAGATGTTCTGTGCTTTTCGACGGAAGCTTCTGGAACTATTCTAATGAGCCGTGTAATGTGGGCCTCTTGAGTCTTGTAACGATCACTAACAACCTTTGCTTCGTTATTATCAGCAGGATTCAATCCGGTGTTCGACGGTTGCTGAGATTGATACATTTACCCGAGGAATCATCACATTAAGGGTTAAATGGAGAGGATAACTTTGTGATGGTCAAGTACTCTGTAACTGGTCAAACACCTCTCAAAGTTATTTAAAAAGGTCTTCATCTCAGTCTAAAATGGACAGGTACCTCATCCCCAAATATACTGTATGATTTTCACAGACATACAGTCTCTGGAATTTTCTGTCCGTGAGAAGACTGGAGTGTGTTTTAGAGGAACACAGCTGCTGGTAAACTTAGGAGCCAGCCCAGCGATCTCTAAACTCCTGTAAAGAGACTTGGAAAGACGGTCGATAAGTGGAAGATGAAACTAACCAGAGGTCCGTTGTATAAGAGACAAAGGTGGATGCGTCATATAGTCAGACGATTGGATCATCCAAGTCTAGATCTTTAGGGATCATCATATTGTAACGCTAAACATGCAGTCAGAGCACAAACATGTATTGGGAAACTAATTTAGCACCCAAAATAATTACCCTAATCTGAATGATTTAAAAACGTAATTCATTTTCCAATGTTACAATGATTATATTTATTGTAACGTTCTGTTATAGCCCAATAAACAGTGTCCATGAAGTCATAGGGGCGTGGAGATGAGTGTATTTGAAGATTGGAGAGAATCTGTTCTGACTTTGTACAATTCAGTCCTATCTGTCATCACAGTTTGACAGGCAGAAAAAGAAATCCTGCATAAAATATCGAAGAAGGATAAAAACTCACACAAAGATTTCTAAATCAGTTTCAGTCAGTCAGTGTGAATTGCATAAAAGCAAAACAATCTATGAGCCTCTACAACTCATTTTAACCATATCTCTCTCTCTCTGTCTCTCTGCCAAGATCAACCAATCAATTGTCAGCACAACACTTTCTGTTTGTGTAACTCACTGACCCAGGCGTCCTAAGATGTAGTCAAGGGTTTTAACCCGTAAACTGCCTTTAGTGTACTGCTGGCTTGGAAAATGTGTTTTTCTTACTGTTTCAGACGCCGTCGAGTCGGGTTTGGGTGGAGAAAGGGAAGAAAAGGAGAGAGGGAAAGGGGCAGAGAAGAAAGGGGGGGTGAAAATGAGCAGAGGAGGGTAGAAGAGGGCAGGACGGGGTCCAGGGAGAAGAGTGAAAAGAGGTCTTGATTCACACCCATGTCAGAAGAAAGTGCGACGTGACAAAACCAATTTGGACCTTTCCTCTTCAGGTCAATGATTCCTGAGAGCTGAATGATTTTTCTTCCTCACATCTCTCCTCCGCCTTCGCTCTTTCTCTCCCTCCTTCTACATACTCTCTCTCTGTCGTCCTTTCTCTCCACAGACATCCCAGGTTCCTCTTTTCTTCTGTTAGGAGGAAAAATATTCTAGAAAGAAAAGAGAGCAGATTTGGTTTGAAAAGCGGCCTTTAGATCCACCACACAAACAACCAGACTGAGTATGACCTCAGATTGGTCCCCCTGCATCCATCTGGAGCAGAAGCCACATTGTGTGTTGCAAATCCCTCATTTCATCAGTCACAAACAGGCTATATTTACAGTATGCACTGAAATACAAAAGAGACAAAACCTTCCTCTTCTGTTTTTCAACTAAACCACTTGAACTAAAACCAAGGAATCAAACCAATCTGGATGTACGAAATCTGCCCCGCCATTTTTTATATATATAATTCCGCTAGAATTATTCAAATCGAATCATTTAAAAATCATTCAAGGACATCAACATATCCTCCTCTTTTAGGACTCCTTGTAAGGATGGCGCCTGTTCGTCAGATCAACAATGCTGTCAGATGGAAAAACACGTCCTGTCAAAAAAGGTTCTATTCTGGGGTTGAGGCTAACACTCTCGATATGGAACAGAGACATGTCTGCCAATCTGACTGGCTTATGGAGCCACAGGTTTATGCGTGTGTGTGTGTGTGTGTGTGTGTGTGTGTGTGTGTGTGTGTGTGTGTGTGAGAGAGAGAGAGACTTGCACAGAATGAACTCCTGGTAGAATCCAGCAAGCTAACAAACAAGAACAGTTGGAGGTCCTGCCTAGCATCAGCTACATCTCTGCTTATTCAAACAGAAGCTGGTTGGTAAAGCTGCTAATCCAAGCACTTGTCCTTTAAAAGCTGGACTGATTCAAACAGAGGGGTTGTTATAATGCTCTGTGAAGACCTGATAACGTGATAAAGACCATTAATTAGAATCAGGTGTGCTAGAGCAGAGAAACATTTAAGAATGTCAGGACAGTGGCCCTCAAGGACCAAGATTAGACACCCCTGGTTTAGATAAAGAAAACTTTAACCCTTGCACTCTCTTCATGTTCAGCAACTGCTCCTATCCTAAGGGTCACACGCCCCCAATATCAACCCTGAAATGAAGCAGGTTCATCAAATGTTTACCCTGTTAGGCACGGACATGTGCAGCCATGGTCGCCCCCATTATTGTTGCCTTGGTTTCCTTACCGGAGTAGATGTCGTTGAGGTTCTCCAGTTCCTCCTGCACCCTGAGCTTGAGGATGTCTTCCAGGACTCTGTGATGCTCTCTTGGCTGCACTCCCAGCTTCTCCAGATGATGTTGCCTCAGCCTTAACAGAGCACGGCCTAGGGAGCAGGGAGAGGCCAACAGTGGCACTAAGTCTTGAGGCGGGGGCTTGTTTTCAAATGTGGGTGCGGTCAGCTTTGTTATTGATTGGTGAGGGCGTGGCAGTTCAATGAAACAAATAGGGGTGCATGTGGCGAAGAGTACAATTGAACCTGCTGATAGTTATGGATGACAGGAGGAGGATGGGGAGGAAGAGGAGGAAAGGGTTGGTGCGTGTGAATGTGTGTGTGTGCGTGTTCTAGTTACCTGATATGGCATGTCTGAAGATGGCTGGTCTTATGGTGTTCAGCTGGGCAGGGTACTGTTCTCCAACCCAGACACCCACGTCCTCCACCGACCAGAGGGAAACTCTCTTACAACGACCCATCACTTCAAGCCTGAGACAAGTGCAACACAGGCTTGATGACAAAACTACCGCAGCTATGACCTCTTACTTTGGGGTAAGTGAGGCACTTAGAAGGTAGGTATACTTACATTTACATTTATTCATTTATCAGACGCTTTTATCCAGAGCGACTTACAGTAAGTACAGGGACATTTTCCCTGAGGCAAGTAGGGTGAAGTGCCTTGCCCAAGGACACAAAGTCATATAGCCACAGCGGGGGCTCGATCTCACAATCATGAGGCCAACGCCTTAACCATTGAGCCATCTGACCCCCTATATACTTATATATGTATACTAGAAGGTACACTGTACTGCAGGTGTACAGGCTAGGCTATGACACAACACATGACCACTGTATCTGTTCTAGGGAAGAACGACAAAGAGCAGGATCATCAGTGTCCGTCTGTGTGGGTACACTAAATCCGATTGGCATTTAACTTCCTTTATCTTGTCTCTTAATTCAATGTTTTGTAGCGTTATACGGAGACAGTGTATTGGTTTCCCTCGGGTCGGGAGTGTGCCATGACTAGGAGCTAGCTACAGCTCAAACTAAGTGCATGATGCACAAGATAAGATCTCAATTATTTTGACAATATCCTGTTGTGTTGCTCTAAGCCTGATCTCAATTTCCAGATGCTGAAACATAATGTCAGAGACTGGATGCAAAACAGTTGTATTGGAAGCTCAACGTTCCCTGGAGGCAGTTAAGATTGTTTGCTTGTTTCCACAAACTCTTACCCCACACAGTGTGAGGCCAGTCTAAAGCTAAAGACCCAGACATGAACACATATGATGTAGATCTGAGCCTGAAGAGAGGAGGGGGGGGGGG
The DNA here is from genome assembly GCA_030340665.1 of Neosalanx taihuensis. Taxonomy (NCBI): domain Eukaryota; kingdom Metazoa; phylum Chordata; class Actinopteri; order Osmeriformes; family Salangidae; genus Neosalanx; species Neosalanx taihuensis. The sequence continues at coordinate 874,278 of CM059299.1, read as the reverse complement.
GGGGGGGGGGGGGGGGCTGTAAATAAGGTCACACTGGTTACTGGAGACCTGTCGGTGCAAGGTCGACATCTAGTGGCGTTTTACAGAAACATGACATCTTATTTCTTTAAAAAAAACTTGACTATACAGACTATACAGTTCGTCAAATGAACACGCAATGACAATAAGACGAAATTAATTTGATATTTCAGCAGACCTTCATATTTATACGTGTGTGATGTTTATTTGACGATCCGTTTAAATGTTTTACAGCACACAATAACAAATTCGTGTAAGAAGAAGACGCAATTACCTGGTAGGCTATTTACACGTAAACTACTATTATTATATATAACAGGACATATACTTTGCAACAAAGAAGCACGGAGGCAACATAGTCCTGATTCCTCATTGTCAACATCATGTTTGTGAACTTGACTGAACACGTCTGTGACTCAGCAGCAGCTGTAATGTTTGCATTGTTTAGTCTTTACACCATGGAGAGATTATACAGATCAATATGGAAACTATCTGGACATATTCCTTCCCAACACACGTCCAGTGCAAACAAAATCCTTTACAGTCAATCGGTGCCGTTTTTTTTATTTAAAAAAATGTTTGTAAAAAAAAAGTTGCCATAAATCGAGAACTTACCTGCCTTTACCTGCCAAGCCCTGGGGTTGGTGCGCGCTCCCTTTCCAATTGCGCGCTCACGTAGTTTCACGGCAAAGGTGTGAACGCCTGGAGACAGACAGACAGACAGACAGACAGACAGACAGCCTGCCAGACAGACAGCCTGCCAGACAGCCAGCCAGACAGACAGCCAGACCGACAGACAGACAGAGAGAGAGAGAGAGAGAGAGAGAGAGAGAGAGAGAGACAGACAGACAGACAGACAGACAGACAGACAGACAGTTGCCTGTTCTCAGGTGAAATCGAGTATCCAATGGGATCATGTTCAGGAAGTTGGTAGAAACGATACCCTAAACCAGCGGTTCTTAACCTTGTTGGAGGTTCTGAACCCCACCAGTTTCATATGCACATTCACTGAACCCTTCTTAATGGGTCGTGTCATCACGAATCATGAGTTGGATGTGTGTCCTGAACCCCTGAGACTGACTCACTGAACCCCTGGGGTTCAACTGAACTCAGGTTAAGATCCACTGCCCTAAACCATGGAACTGAAGTACACTAATAATGTATCCGGTCAAATCTATATCTGATTTATCTGACTAGCGGTTCATCTTGTACGTATGAATGATCATGGCCATATCTTGTTCACATCCCATTTATAGCCTCTTTAATCTAATCTTATTTCTATCCTGGCTGGCTACACTGAAATGACGCAGTATCTTATTATATCCAGAAGAGGGCGCATGTATTCAGGGAAAAGTTTAGAAAGTTTCTCTTGTATTCAGCTCATCATTTATACTGAACACTGCCCCGGGTGTTTAAATGAAGGAAGGAGAATAAGGCATGTAGAGCAGTTTAGAGCAGGAGAAGTTACTGCCCAGCCCAGTGTAGATGAGTTCTGTCTCAGTAGGACTTCCTTGGAGCATCTTTGGAGGTGGAGGGAGAATCTCATTTTTATCTTGAACAACTTAGTCTGAAAGTCCAGACAGAAACCCCGCATGTTAGGTGTGTTCCTCTAATAGGAACCTTTCTTCCCAACTCATTTCAAGTTTAGAGAATGCGAAACGTGCACCTGTGATTCGTCTCAGCAGACGAGGTGAGTAACCTAAAACTTTAAACTGTGTGGTTTGCTGGCATCATTTTGGAGCCATTCAGATCATGCAATTATAATGTTTTGGAATCAATTTGTTTTTCAGTTGAATATGAATCTTCTATGGCTGTTTATAGTGTCACCTGTTTTGCGTTGGCGAATTGGCATACTGGGCATAAGAACAACCTGCATGATTTTAAATCATGTGCAAAGTAATTGACAAACAAAGTTAAATGCACTGCGAAAAACATCCACCAGTGCACTAATTAATGGACTCAAAAGTGTCCGAGTGTTTAATTAACTGAGAAATAGGTTAAATCCTCACGCGCGACTGGGCACGGGATTGTCTCCCTATTATAGAGGAGGTTCCGCTCTCTCGAGAGATGTGAAGGCGCGAGACGAGACCACACGCACCGCGAGCTCTGCTGACCTCGTGGACTTTGCGGAGCTCGCTCCACTTAGCGGTTTGGGCTCGTGCTTTTTCAAATCGTTTGTCACTTCTCTTGACGGCCTTCTGCTGATCTGGATTCTGCTGATCTGGATTCTGCCATCACTTGTTGTTTTTAAGTGCCGCAGGATTCCCAGAGGTGGACTGTGTAGACTGTTTAGACAGCCCAGCCAGGGAAAAGACTAGCAGGGCAACAACTACAAATCACTGCTGTCCTCTTCCCTTCTCTTTCTCACCCTCCCTCGTTCTCTCTCTACATAATGCACTCCGATATATAATATTCTCTGTATACATGACTGTCTGTCTTTTCTTCTCCTCCCTCTTTGTCACTGATAGATGTGTGTGATGTTCTCTCTCCCTGCTGTAGGCTACAATGTCCTTGTTTTTGTTTGTTTATTCATGATGACCTCATGTGTTTGGTGCTTGTATCTGGAGGCATCCTCTCCATGCCCACAGACCCTCTCTACTGGGTCTTCTCATCCATGGTGAGGACATCCAGTCCTGGGTAGCTTGCTTCTTCCTACCCCAGGGGCTGAAGCACTGGGAGGCTGCTCAGACCAGAGAGGATGGGAGGATGGGAGGGGGTGATGGGAGGGGGGTGATGGGAGAGGTGGGAGGATGGGAGGGGGGTGATGGGAGAGGTGGGAGGATGGGGAAGGGGGTGATGGGAGGATGGGAGGGGGTGATGGGACGATGGGAGGATGGGAAGGGGGTGATGGGAGAGGTGGAGATTTCTTTGCTTTCTCAGCATCCTGAAGGGTGACAGTGATCTGTGTTTTTGGGGGGGGGGTGCACACACAGGTTTCCTAGCAGCCAGCACTGGGATATGGCTGTTCCAAATGTCAACCTGACACCCCCCTCTTCAAGATAATGAGAAAACCCAGATTGAATGATTTTTAATGGCCTTGGTAAACACGGGTAGAGTAGTTTTTCGATAAATCCCATTCTAATATCCGTCCGGTTAAATCTTCTTTTTTTCCTCTGTCTTTTTTATGGCTCTCTCAATGCTGTTTGCTGGTTGTACGCTTTATGGGACTGTGGTTGGATTCCACCCACTGGTGTGTGTGTGTGTGTGTCGCACGCACGTGCACGTGTGTGTGTTGAGATACAGAAAACTGTGAAGTGAAATGAAAATACAGAGTGTGTTTTTCTGACAGCTGGTTGCTTGGGAATGTTTCCCCCCCCTTCTCCCTGAGTTGTCATGTAGTCATATGGACACAAGAGGGCAGCACTGCCAGTACAACCAACAGTGCCACATCCTTTCCTTGGTGGGCGACAAATTTCATACTTTGTGTTGTTTATTATTGTGGAGGTTGTTTTGTTGAGCTGGAAATGTGAGCCTTTCTTCCCTGTCCTATCTGAGGAACTTATGAGGGAACAGTCAAGTTGTACCTCTGCCCCCCCCCCCTCCCCAACACACACACACACACACACATTCCCTCTGTCTAACCTTTTCACTGGTTGCTATGATAATTCAACCCATACAGAAACCAGCATATTCCATTTTAAAGCAAGGTCCCTTTTGCTAGTCTTCAGCATTGTCTTCCATGCAGCATAAGTTGGAACGTGATCGATTACAGTTCAAGGTTAGGATTCGGTCGCGGAGTTGTCGGTCTCATTCGATCTACCATGACCTCCACGACACTGACGTGTTTCCTTGGTTTTTCATGTCCCATGTGATCAGACCGAGCTGAGGAGACGTTCTGTTGCTGAGAGGGGATGGAGAACAAGGCCATGTACCTGAGCACCTATGAGGAGAGGGAGAGCGGCTCCCTGTTTGAGGAGAACTACGATGGAGGCAGGAACCTTTCCAAACTCAACCTCTGTGATGAAGGTATTAGAATCCAATATGATCCTGTCCAGCTCTGCTACTGTACTCTATTCTCCACTATTTGACTCTACTATTCTATTCTATTCTTTCCTCTCCTCCTCTCCCCTTCCCTCCCTACCTCTCCCCCCCCCCACCCTCTTTCCTTCGCTCACACAGGACCTATTAAGGTCGTTGAGTGATTCCTGTAGTAGATCCTCCATGAGCGATCTGCAGAGGGGATCCATATGTGATGACTCATGTTTCAGCAGCACGGTGTGGGGCTCTGCTCTGACTTAGTCATGCCCTTCTAGGGGATACTGATGGAACTGTGGAGGAAACCACAGGTCACATGACTCCTAGTCCCCCCCCCCACCCCCCCAACACACACATACACACACAGGCAATACACAGATACAGTGATGTGTATCTCAAGAGATTTAAGAGTATCTCCCCCCAGGGAACACAAACTAACGCTATGACACCAACTGCTGATAGTGTCACTTGGGTGATCTACTGTGTGTGTGTGTGTGTGTGTGTGTGTGTGTGTGTGTGTGTGTGTGTGTGTGTGTGTGTGTGTGTGTGTGTGTGTGTGTGTGTGTGTGTGTGTGTGTGTGTGTGTGTGTGTGTGTGTGTGTGTGTGTGTAATGGACAGGTGCAGCTGAACAAATGAACTGTATAAATGTTGTGACCTCCTGGTATGTGTAACTTTGGTGGGAAACAGCTTAGTGAGTCTTACCAAAGACACTGTAGAGACCAAGAGAACATCCGGCTGTCCAACTTGTGCTAATCTCCCTGTAGCTGCCAACAACACACTCTGTAAACATGATGCTATCTTGTTGCCATCCCACACTCCCGGTTAAACAGTCGGACTGAACAAGCAAAACCCTAATGCTAATGTTTACGACGTTTTTCTTTCGTGTTTTTCCCCCCTTCGCTATCATGGCCTCTAGGATGTCTCACAAGTGGATTTTTTTTAAAGTAGAAGTTGTTCTGCTCTGTTTCCTCTATAAATATTCAGCCTCTCTGGTCTTCTGATGTCAGAACATGTTTAAGGCAAGCTGACCCCTGTAAAAGTCTTGAATAAGTAAACAGTGTCTTTTCACTGTGTGTCCTTGGCTATGTGATAGCCATGACGCCAGAGCTACGAAAGTATGTTCAAAGCTCTGGAGTTTTATAAGGTACACATGCATATATACATGTCTGGGTGTCATTTGGGGTAGCCGTCAAACCCAACTGATAAATGTCAAACACGTTGTTCCGATATAAACAGAAGTTATATTCGCTGGTTTAAACAGACTTTAGGTGTTGTATTCATGGCATACATAAAGATCTGTAATAAGTATATCAACAAAATCATTGTACTTTTGAACATTCAAAGTCTACTTTTTGTTATGCAATAGTTTTTTGACACCTATAATAAATCATAATCTTTTTTTTCTATATTTTACTACACATGTAAAATACACACACGTGTATCTGACACATATGGACAGCTGTGTTGTCTTTGGCCGGACCATGGAGAAGACTTTCTTCATCACGGAATGGGCTGTATGTTTTTGCTTGGACTAGTGGGTTTGAAGGGTGGAGGAGGGATGGAGGGATGAAGGCATGGGATGGAGAGCTGAGGGCTGGCTGGGTGGAGGGATGGAGGGATGGAGCTGATTGAGGGAGGGTTGGAGCTTATAGATAGAGAGCCGGAGGAATGGAGTTAGTCAATGGAGGGATGGAGGACCAGAGGGATGGAGGGATGGAGTTGGTCGATGGAGGGCTAGAGGGATGGAAGGTTGGAGCTTATAGATGGAGGGATGGAGGGATGGAGGAATGGAAGCTTGGAGCTCATAGATGGAGGGATGGAGGGATGTAGGGATGGAAATTGGACCCGCTGAATGGAACACTGGTTGGATGGAGGGATGGATGAATAACATGGTGTTGTCTTTGGCCGGACCATGGAGAAGACTTTCTTCATCACGGAATGGGCTGTATGTTTTTGCTTGGACTAGTGGGCTTGAAGGGTGGAGGAGGGATGGAGGGATGGAGGCATGGGAGACCTGCTGGAGACCGGATAAACATCCAATAACTTGGAATCTATATAAAATTCCTGATCTGAGATATTTCTACAACAAACAGTTTTTCATGACTCTAACTCCGTCAGAAGGACCGCTATCTTTGTGATCAGAACTGGATGTTCTTTTTCAACAAAAGACTAATCCCTCACTTGCCAACTGTGACGCGCACACTTCCAAATTGTACAGATAAACTATTTTCTGTATAAACTGTATGGACGGTGTGTGTGCGTAGGAGGGGGGGGGGTGATATATGACCCAGTGGTGTGGGTTAAGCAGAGTTGACTGACCGCCAAGGGTGCAGCTAACCACTAATCAACATCGTCTGCAGATCTCCTTATTTCAAAATGGCATCCTGAAAGTCAAGTAGGAAGTCTGTGGAATGAAGAGTCATGTCTAAGTGGTTTGGGAGTCGGGCTAGTAATCAGAAGGTTACCTGGTTCGAACTGCGGTAGTTGCAACATGACGTTGTGTCCTTGGGCAAGGCACTTTACCCTACTTGCCCAGGGGTAACTTGCCCTCCGTTTACGTGCCGTAAGTCGCTCCAACCGACTGCGCCACATGACTCCCCACTACAGGAACTAAACCAGGCTGCTGTTCCATGGGCCTGAAGGTCCAGCAGCTGTGGTGATGAACTGCTGTCTCTCCTGCAGGCCCGGTCAGGAGAACCAGGAAGCAGGATCAGTGTTGCAGCCATCTCAACTCCCTGGCTGCCATCAAATACGCCATCGTGTCTCTCTACATCCTGGTCCTTCTCAGCATCTTCGGTCTTTGTCTGGCAGGTAAGAAACACTATCTGACCATCTGCCTGAGGTTAGAAACACTAACACTGTTGTCTCTGTTTAAGGTAAGAAACACTAACGGTGTTGTCTGTCTGGGGTCAGAAACACTAACAATGTTGTCTCTGTGTCAGGTTAGAAACACGAGTGGTGCCTCTCTCTATCGCTAATAAGAAACACCCACTGAACACAGGACTGTCTGTTCCAAAGTTTAGAAACACTCCATCAACGTTTTGCATGTTGATCACGTAAGAAAAATGACACTAATAGTGATTGTATAGTTTGTATAGATTGTATAATAGTGTCCCAAAAGTTAGAAAGCCTACAGTAGCAGTGGTATATCATTGTCATCGATGTTAGAAGCTGCTTTAAGACCATCTTGCAGCTATATAACCAGAACAGTTGTTTTGATTCAGTGGAATGAATGCTGTTGTTAAGCGTGCCAACAAGGTGTGTTTTCCCCGTATTGTAAAGTACGTACCTAGCTTCGTGCCATTAAAAACAACCAACTGCAGCTCTGCCTGACACTAGTCCAGCACACTGACCAGTAGATCTGCCTTCAGCATTGCTACCATGTCAAAGAGAAGCTAGGAGATGGAGGAGAAGCTAGCTGTGGCCAGGCATCTGAGTGAAAGGGTTGTGTAAGTTATTCGATCTCTGAAAGACACTCAGCACCTTCTGCTGTGGTTTATGTCATCAGCAGGACTGCGTGTGAACTTGGGGTTGAGGTTGACAGAGTAGGAGATGTGCTGCTCAAGATGGTTGGACCATCTGGATGGTCTCCATGACTCCCCGAGGCCTCGCAGCTTCAACATCAGTCCATTGTACTGTAACTCATGTCTGCTGCCACATTCAAGCACTTAGTCCTTATGAGGTCACCCAGCCAGTTTGCAGTTGCATCCCCCTCTTAATGTAGGAGACTGTCTGCTTCAATTGAACCTTCAGGAGACAGACGAGGTAATCGGAGACGGGTTTTTAATGAAAATTTGGAAAGCGGAACTTGAAACAAATGTGTGAGGAACCAGGAACAAGGACTGCAGCTCTCAACTACAAATGCAGCTCAGAATGACTTAAGGGTTGTGGATGTTGGCCATATGGACACATAATATGTTCTGTCTAAACAAAGGAACCTGGCCGCAGGATGGAGACCTTAGCTACATGTGGCGAACCCTGGAAACAATATGTTCTTCATTGTTAACCAGTCCTGACAGGTGCTTGGGCAGAACCAGGGTTATGGGCCTGAGGTTCTGGAGCAGAAAGGGCTAGATGAATGGCCTCCTAATGTCTGGCCAAGATGAGCGTGAGGAACTAGAGCGATTTCCTCCATCTTCAGTTTTCATCTGAACTCTCCAACTACGAGTCAAGCTGTAGTCGACCAGTCAGCTCTGTAGTCCAGCTACACTTTACTCTTCTGGGTCACCTCTGTTCTCATGATGAACTATTGCTCTCATTCTCTCCAGGCCTCTTTCTGTCCTCTCCTCCCCTCCGACTCTCCTCTTCACCTCCCCCAGGCCTCTGCTACTCCTCTCCTCCTTCATCCCCTTCAACTCTCCTCTCCTCTCCTACTATCTTCCTCCCCTTGTCTCTCATCTCTCCTCATATCTTCCTGTCCTCCCATGTTCCCTTCCTATCTTTCAGACCTGTTCCTGGTGCGTGCAAAGGCTGCCCTTTGTCTCCTGTTCTGTTCATTATTTTTATGGACAGAATGTCTAGGCACAGCCAGGTGCCGGAGGGTGTCCGGTTTGGGGAGCCCAGGATCTCATCTCTGCTGTTTGCAGATGTTGTTGTCCTGATGGCTTCATCGCACCGAGCCCTGCAGCATGCTCTGGAGTGTTTAGCAGCCGAATGTGAAACAGCTGGGATGAGAAGAAGCAGCTCCAAATCTGAGGCCACGGTTCTTGACTGGCTTGGGTGGGTGAGGAGACCTTGCCCAAAGTTCAAGTACCTCGGGGGCTTGCTCACAACTGAGGAAAGGACTCAGAGTGAGATTGACAGGTGAATCAGTGCAGCGTCTGCAGTGATGTAGTCTCTGTATCGGACCGTTGTGGTGAAGGAGCTGAGATCGTCCCCGCAGAGAAAGAGTAGTGAGTAGTGAAGGATAGTCGCTAGTTTGACAGGCCAGTATAAATGACTAGAAGTAGTTGCTGCTTTCTAAGACAGAACCGTCTTGCTGTTATTCCATTATTTTCGTTTATGTAACTTCTTGTCTAACATCTGCGAGACAGTGCAAACAATACTTTTTTCATGCTCTAACATCCCTCCCTTCATCAGGATGGTGACAGACCTGGAAACATTCCTTGTTGGATTTACGGATGGCGATTTGTTCTTATATTATGCATGGATTGTCAAGGGATGGAACTTGGTCGTAAATTAAATCACGTAATTACCACAGCTCTACTTTGGGTTGATTTCGGAAAATTCAACATGCATCTGAAAGGCATCAGTGTGGTTTTAGCCAGCTTCTACTAAACCAGGAGGAAGAGTCCCTGCTGAGAAGGTGAAGGTTTGGAGATGGGAGCTTGAGAAACTCCCTCAGCATTTCTCATAGGTCCCCTGGTCAGCCCACCTCACCCAGACTGGCAGAAGTTCAATTTCATAGGGTTTTCATCGACAGAGAACATACATGTACACTATGCATGCATGCCCATCCATGTAGCTGAAAGCCTGCTTGCCAGCAGCAGTCAAAACCAATCAAAACTCTGTGTTACTGATCTTGTTTTAACTCCAGAATCACAACCCTCCAAGACCTCAATCTAATCTCAACCACAAGCCCCACACGGAGGAGAACCACAACCATTATGACGCCGGCTATGACCGCTGACGCAATGTTATACTCACAAGGGCGGGGACAGACGGAGAGAAAAGCCTGTCCTGGATTTGAAAAGTTAAAGTCTCTCTCTAAAAGGTTAAGCTGATGGCCAGAGAGTTGGAATCTGTAGGATCACATCAGGGGTGGAACCCTCCTGCCAAGTTTCCAGCTGTGTGAACACATCAGAGAGATGGAGAGAGGAGATGAAGACAGACATTGGATTAAGTGTGTGTGTGTGTGTGTGTGTGTGTGTGTGTGTGTGTGTGACAGAGAGGGGGAGAGAGTGAGATGAGGGACTCAGGAAGATGAGATAGAGAGCGAGAGACAAAAGTAAAGGGAAAGAAAGAGAGAGGTGAGGAATGCAGAAAGATAGGATTAGTTCTCGTGTGTGTCTGTAAGTGTCATGTATGTGTCAGGGAGTCATGTGGTGCAGTTGGTTAGGGTGTTGTGCTGGGAATCAGAAGGTCCCTGGTTCGAACACCGGGTGTATCAACATGACGTTGTGTCCTTGGGCAAGGCACTTCACCCTATTTGCCTTGGGGGGGGAATGTCCCTGTACTTGCTGTAAATCTCTCTGGATGAGAGCATCTGCTGAATGACTAAATGAAAGAGAGAGAGAGACAGTGAGAGAGAGAGAGAGAGAGAGAGAGAGAGAGAGAGAGAGAGAGAGAGAGAGAGAGAGAGAGAGAGAGAGCTGACAGTGCTGACAGAGCAGGATCGCTCCATACATCACTTGTGTCAGAGTCTGTCAGCATGTTGAAAGATCAACAGCCCTTAAAGCCAGAGCCTTCATTCTCTGCACACATCTAAATCAAATCCTATAGTCTCCCAGTAACAGTGCTTCTTTGGGGATGGGAACCTTGCCTTAGACAGAACCGTGCGCTTTTTAGTCGTTTTTTATGGCTGATATGTTGGGAAACCAGGTTGGTGACCCAGTAGGTTTGAGGCTCCAGTTCAAAGAGAACTCCCACCAGGGACCTCCTGGATTAAGTCAGGCCCTGTCACAACGCCAAGGGGCCCCAAACTGGTCCTGGAAGTGTGTTTCTGCTGGATTTAACAACCTCAGGGACCCATGCTGTCTCCACTGTATAAACTCTGCTCTGTGTGCTCGTGTGTGTGTGTGTGTGTGTGTGTGGAATTCTATTATTGCACTTTTGATCCTCTAAATTTACGAGGCTCGATTATGGTCTTGTTTGTCTCTCTCTGTCTCTCCAAGATAAGGCCCATAGTGTGGCTGCTCAGTGTCTCAACAGTACATCACATCGTCTGTTTCAGTCCTGCTTAGTGATCCAGGTAAGAACAGCACAGAGATAGAGTAAATCCCCGTCGTTAATCTCAGTTTGACTGACAGAGCAGAAAATGAAATCAGTGCAAAGAGACAAAAAGGAAAATTACAGTACGACAGCCTGAGAGTTTTAGCAACATGATTTTGTAAAAGTGGGAAGTATGAATCATAATCAGTAGAGGGTGAGTTAATCGACCTCTGGGAACTATCAACCTCTTTATGGTACACTTACATTTCAAACGCACGAAAACAGGCGAATGTTGGAAACCATCAAGTATTTTTTTTTTATGGGTAATAACCGCCCGCAAAACTTTTTTTTTTTTTTTCGTACAGTTCCAAGCGCCTGTAGGTCATCTGGATAATTTCCCTCTGTGTGTCGGACATGCCAGATATTCTGATTTCCATATTTTGTTTTTCTGGCGCTGATTCTGCAGCAGTCTTAGATTACCATGGTGAACACACACACACCGAGGGTTCAGTGCATCAGTATGAACACACACACACACACACCGAGGGTTCAGTGTATCAGTATGAACACACACACACACACAGAGGGTTCAGTGTATCAGTATGAACACACACACACACACACACACACACAGAGGGTTCAGTGTATCAGTATGAACACACACACACACACACACAGAGGGTTCAGTGTATCAGTATGAACACACACACACACACAGAGGGTTCAGTGTATCAGTATGAACACACACACACACACACACACACACACAGAGGGTTCAGTGTATCAGTATGAACACACACACACAGAGGGTTCAGTGTATCAGTATGAACACACACACACCGAGGGTTCAGTGTATCAGTATGAACACACACACACACACACAGAGGGTTCAGTGTATCAGTATGAACACACACACACACAGAGGGTTCAGTGTATCAGTATGAACACACACACAGTGTATCAGTTTGCCCGTTGAATAATCAGTTCAGGTCGTATTCTGCTCCTCACATATCCTTCTCTGAGATCATTTTAGGAGATAATTCTAGAAAGCAAGTTTCTCTGACGTCTCCAGTGAACCTTCCCACATACTGGCTGGTCAAGAAAACGTGTTCTTCTCCAAACATTAACTTTTTGCGAACGTTTCCGGGAATAAAATCGATTCAACGAGAGCTCTGTCTTGGGTTTGACCCTAAATGAACTAACTCTTCATCGGATAACTCTTGTTTCATACACTGTTCACCAACCATGCTACATCCTAAAGTGTTCTTAGGTGTAATGCTGGTGGTTACAGTCGGCTCCCTGGTACATTTAGGGCTTAATGACACGGCTGCTAGCTGTGTTGTGCTCTAACGCTCCCCTGGAAAGTATCACTTAAATGCCAGCTGAATTGTTGCGGTTGTACAGTATGTTCTGGGAGGCTCAAAGGTATTCAGTGTTGTTTTTACAGGAAACTCTGTAAACCGTGAGAGAAAAGTATGAGGTTAGATATTGATTTCCGTTTGTGTTTATCTGCATTCCCTCTGGTTTGCTGTGGTTGACTTTCAAAGGTGACATCTTGATTGGTCAAAGTTGAATACGGCCAGCTGGACGTGGACCAAGCTGAGGTGATGTTGTGCAAGACAGCCCCTGTACAGAAGGACTATAGGACAGGGAACAACTCAGACATAAACCTCTCTCACGCAAGCACACTAGCACTCAAGTAAAGACTTAAAATAAAATGACAAGATTCGGTAAATTCAGCGTCACTTTGACACTTTGGTATCTTCACCTGTACTCACCTCATCGGGGGTGAACAATGTTTCAACATTCATGATTCGTAGTTCATCATTCTTTCTAACTGTAGCCATGCTGTCCTCACAGGATATCCCACATTACATGCAAGCACTGCCAAATATGCACACCTAACCAAAATGATCAGAAGAAATGTAAACATCATGATTGCAATCATCCTGACCCTCAGTGTCACTACATGATTTGTGGTCATGGTCACCATGATTATTTTTTTCATGCAGTTTCTCTCAGTTAAAGTTTTTTCTCGGCAGCAGAGAAGCCTGTCCACTTCCTGTTCTATCAGGAAGAAAACGGTTCTTCTGCCAACGTGCATGTCTGGGTTGTTCTCACAGAATCATTAAGTTATCATTCCTCCCAAACCTGCCAGTCCACCAGTAGATGAGCAAATCAGTGCTGATTTTGTTGGATTGGATCTTCCCCTCATCTTTGGTTTTGGAGAACTTCCATGGAATTGCAAAATGATCGGAAAAGTTGATTTTGAGTGAAAGTGTATTATAAAATGCATGAGCAGACCAGACAATACATTTATCGACCTGTCTTGCCTCTCTGAAGATAGACATCTCTGCTGTTTACTTACTCTGAAGATTGTTACATTTACATGACAGATACATTACATTCATTCATTTACATGACATATACATTACATTCATTCATTTACATGACATATACATTACATTCATTCATTTACATGACATATACATTACATTCATTCATTTACATGACATATACATTACATTCATTCATTTACATGACATATACATTACATTCATTCATTTACATGACATATACATTACATTCATTCATATAGCAGACACTTTTATCCAAAGCGACTTCCAAGAGGGAGCTTTACAAAAGAGATGGTGTTGACACCAATATTACCATGACAAGGCTGGTGAAGAAATATTATCTATTATAAGTCCTCAGTGGGGAAATTTGCAGGCGTACTCATGTTCAATGCATTGGCCAGGAATTGCATTGGCCCCACCAGGAATCAAATTCTAGTAAGACCCACCAGAGCTGCCTTATAGGAGGGGTGAGATCCTGGACTCACATTCCTGCAGAGATCCTATAGAATAATAATGACGCAGAGAAAACCACACACTGTTTTTTTTTCTTCTGGTCTGGGGTTATTTAGGAACATATTTACATCCCTCTGTAATGTAACACTAGGTTTAAGCTGCCATTAATATAGAACATGTGTGTCATGCCCAATTTGTCTTTGTACAATAATATTCTATTATTCCACACCCAACCCCTCCCACCACATTAGACAGACTTGAAAACCTTAACCCTACCCATACCCAGACACACGTACACGGACACACACACACAGACACACAAACACACACACACACACACAGGAGACTACTCAGTTTTACTTACCTACAACTCTTGTCTCTCTTTTATGTTTACGTTTGACATGACAGTAAAAGCTTCAAATATGGCTCCTGCAACCGCTGCCATAGCTGTTCCTCAAAAGTACGTTGCCTGGCAACACAGTCAAAGTCCTTGAACGCCCCCACTTTATCAACCCTAAACTCTGCTGCCTGTTCCTCTCAGAAAACAGTTCCTCTAATTAGTCCCTGAGCTGCGTTCAGTCTCTTTGTGCTCCGGTCATTATGTTGGGTGGGATATCCTGGTCCCCTGTTGGTGAAGTCAGGGGCCACTGAATCCCTCCATTCACACAGTCAAACAGCCAAGTCTATAACAGGCAGGGTCTCATTCGTCTGGCTGGGAGCCCAAGGCTGGCTCAACACTGGAGGCCAGGGGCCGCAGGCTAGAGAAGGAAGGCTAGGGACTGAAAGGATGGAAGCTGATAGGGACTAGAGGCTGGAGGCTACGGGTGGAGGCTTTTGGCCGGTGTCTGGAGGCTGGCGTGTAGGGGCTGGAGGCTTAGGGCTGGGGGTAGAGGCTGTGGCCTGGGGTTAAAGGCTAGGAGTTAGAGTAAGGAGTGGAGGCTAGAGACTAGAGGATAAGCGTTAGAGGCTAGAGTGCAGGGGGCTTGAGGAGAGGGGCTTGAGGGGAGGGGCTTGTTCATTTAGCCCTTAATTGTCTGTCTAGCATGTGAAGGTCTTGTTCTTTGAATATGCAATCAGAAAGCCAGGTCAGCAACTCTGTTGAAGGAATGCTGTTTTCATCAGTGTGTGCGTCAATGCCTGGGTATGCCTACGAACGGAAGGTAATGATCCTGAAGGACCCTCCAGAACCCAGTGTACAATCTCTCAGATAGATCCAGCTTTTGGCCTATCAGGAATAATAATCCTGTCTTGTACTGAACATTTTAGTAGTTGTTGTTTTTTTACACACCAATATAAAACCAAATAAAACAGCACGTCGCTCTACAAATGACTGAGGTGATTAGCGGTGTTAGCAGGCTTTCTGAAAGAGGCCTGGAAGTGTTTCTGCATTTCGAGCTGCATTACGATCGACCGAGAACCGCTTGGGTTCGCTGCTCTGGCACTGCTGGGACCAACAACATGATACTGCGGTAAAACAAATAGAAGAAAACAGCCACATTCATACAGATACACTGGAAGGCTGTCAGAATACAGGGACGAGCTGTATCCACAGTGCTTTAGCCTATCAGAAGACAGGATGGAGGTGTAGATGAGGGATGGTTCCGGATATTCTCTGACAGAACAGTCAACATGTTTTTATAATTACCTCTGGTTTTATAATTACTTACAGCTGGTTCAGTTCTAGAACATGAAACTGAAATCAACTTAAAGAGACAGTCTCTGATTCTGTCCCTAATCAGACTCTGGTTCCCACAATGCTTAGAGGTCTGAGGAGCAGGCGGGGGTGGTTCCAGGGACAGGAAATGAAAGAGGGCCAGTCTGGTGTCCAGACAGGCTGGTGGATGACTGAGTCGGCTTCTCATTGTTAGTAGTCATGATGAATCCTGTTAACTAAGGCAAACGGGGCAGATCCAGCTACATCCCATAATTCTTTTCTCAGTCCCTCTCTGGAATGTTCCGACTTCTCCAATTTTCGAACAGCTCCGGTTCTGTCTGAGTCTAGAACTGCTTCTCTGTCTGTGTGTGTTTAGGTAGGTGGGCGCATGTATGTGTGTGTGTGTGTTGTGTGTGTGTGTGTTGTGTGTGTGTTGTGTGTTGTGTGTGTGTGTGTTGTGTGTGCGTTGTGTGTGTGTGTTGTGTGTGTGTGTGTTGTGTGTGTCAGCGTCAGCCTTGTCTTTGAGGATCCTTCACTGTTGGAGGCTGATCACTTTATGGTTGGCATCCCAACTTGAAATAGTTGGTGAGTTTCCACCACAAATAGAACTTGAGTAGGCAGACACTTACCTCTCTGTCTCTCTCTCTCTCACACAGACAAACACACCTCATCCCTGACTCCACTTCCCCCCATCATTCGTCTTCTCCCTTTCATCCTCCTCCTGCCACCCCCCCCCCATCCTCCTCTGCAGTATGGGGGAACAGAGAGCATCTTAGAGCCGTGGCTCCAGGAATGTCAGGAGCCTGCTTGATAAAGTTCTACTCTCTGTCCAGAAAAAGATTAGCCCTGGTTTTCACTTGTTTACAGTTGCAGGGCCGGTCCGAGGTAAACAGAGCTGAATGACATCTGGGTGGAGCTGTGCTTCCCATGACCAGTAAATACAGACCTATTCAGTGGCTTTATTAAAAAACCTTGGGGTTGTAACCGGGCAGATTAGTGGCTATGGAGACTGGACATGACTGATGTTTTCCACACACACATACACACACACAGGGGAGAATTAAAGAGAGGACAGCCAGTGATAGAGGGTGAGAGAAGTATGAAGGGTCGAAAGAAGAGAGCAAGACAAGTGGGGGGGTTAAAGGAAGAGAGCAGATGAAAAAGAGAGAGAGGAACTATCACTGTTTTGTGCTGTAACTGAGAGGAATGTCATTCTAGCAGCACCCCTTCATCTATGTCTGTCCTCTACATGATACTCTAAAACAGGGGTGGGCAATTACATTTCCGGAAGGGCAACATGAGAAATTGGGACAGTTGCGAGGGTTCAGTTCAGTTTGTCTTACTCAGTGAGAGAAATCCAGTCTGTCTTGAGCTTGAGCAAGTGCATTGAAGTTCTGTTGTATGTCTGAGGTAGATAAGTGAATGACAGAGAACAGGTGATCATCAGGCTCTGCAGTTTAAGTAAAATTAATAGATTTACCTCATGTAAAATGGCCAGCTCTGCTCCACAGGAAGCAGCCAGTCAAGCAGTCCACAATGCAAGACACCAAACAGTCGGTAAATTAGTTGCTTATCCTGTGAGGTATCTACTCATTTAGTCAGCAAGTCAACCAGCCAGTCTGTAAGTCTGCCAGTCAGCATGTTATTTCGTAACTAGGAAACCAGTCAGCCATATGGAGTAGGGGGGGGGGGGACCTTCAGAAGAAGTTCTTCCCCAGAAGAGCCATGGCTGGACACTTTGATTTCAGCGTGTCGTTCCTCGCTGGAAGTGAGAGAGAGACGGAGAGAGTGTGACAGTAAAAGAGTGAAATGCAGAAAAACAACTTGTGACAGTGAGACAGTGAGAGTGATAGAGCAAGTCAGAGAGAGAGTGAGACTGTGAGAGGGAATGAGCAAGGGGCAGACAGAGTGTGACAGAGCGAGACAAAGACAGTAAGAGTGGACAAGAAAGTGTGAGACAGAGAAACATGTGACTGTGCGATAGGGTGTGCATGGCAACGAGATAGAAAGACAGACCACAAGAGAGAAAGTGAGACAGGGACTGAGAGAGAAAGAGAGACGGACTGACAGTGAGACACGTTGAGAGTGTGAGACAAGAAAAATAAAAAACGAATAGCTTCAACCAATCACCTCCTTCGTCTTCCCCATATCCCCTTGTGTTTCTCTGGGACAATAGTCCCATTGTGGCGAGGTCCTGATGTTGGCAGAGGGGGTCGTCCTCTGGTGCCGCAGGGCTGGGTGGGCTCAGCTACGTCTTGCTGGGCCTCTGAGTGTGGGTGTTCAGAGTCTTTGGCTGATAATGTAGTGGTGCCTCCGGATGCTATGCAGCCTGGCATCTGCTCAGTCTTTCTGCCTCTCTCACTCTCTCTTACTTCTTTCTTTCCCTCTCTTTCTCTCTGTCCCTTTCTTGTAATGGGACAGAAACCAGATGTTTGGGCAAAAAGTGGATTTTCTTTAGTTTTCCTACAATGTTCCATTTGTCCATGGTTGTATGCTGTGTTTGTGTGTAGATATGTATTTATGTATGTATGTGTGTCTGTGTGTCTGTGTGTGGGCATGTGTGTGTATGTATGTCTGTGTGTGTATGTATGTGTGTATAGATAGACAAAAAGAGAAAGAGAGAGAAAGAAAGAAAGATAGAAAAAAGAGTGAGAAGGAAAATATTTGTGTTCCTCCCTAAGGGAGCTGAAATGATGTCTAGCACACTCTGGACCTGTGATTATGACCTGGTAAATAATCTGCTGCCTTCTATGAGAGAGAGAGACAGAGAGAGAGACAGAGAGAGAGAGAGAGAGAGAGAGAGGGAGAGAGGGAGAGAGAGAGAGAGAGAGAGAGAGGGAGAGAGGGAGAGAAATAGAGGGAGAGAGAGAGAGAGAGAGCGAGACAGAGAGAGAGAGAGAAACAGAGAGAGAGAGAGAGAGAGACAGAGAGAGAGGGAGAGAGACAGAGAGACAGAGAGAGAGAGAAAGAGAGAGAAAGAGAGAGAGGGAGAGAGACAGAGAGAGAGAGAGAGACAGAGAGAGAGAGAGAGAGAAAGAGAGAGAGAGAGACAGAGAGAGAGAGAGAGACAGAGAGAGAGAGAGAGACAGAGAGAGAGACAGAGAGAGAGAACAACAGAGTAGTTTCTTAGAACCAGAAATGAGAGGATGATGGAAGTAGGATATGTGTATGTAATGGTTTCATCAGGTGCACTGAGGTCTGTCTGTTTTTTATTACAGTATTTTCCGGAGTAGAAGTTGCACCAGCCAAAAAATGCATGATGAAGAATAAAAAAACATTTACTGTATAAATCGCACTGGACTCCTTTTGGGGGGGCAATGTATTTTATAAAATCAGAGAGTACAGACATTTAACCTTGAAAGGCAACAGAGAACAATAGAGAACAACAGGCTGAAAATTGTGTCTGGTATTTTAACATAACAAATTAACAGTTATTCAGATAACTAGCATATTAAGCGTTAGCACTACCATTAACAACATAACATAACAAGTTCACCAAACTGTCAATCTCACTCCAAATCACTAAATCCATTGAATTCTTCATCCTCTGTGTTGTTCTGTCATTGTCAGTGAAAGTGTGAAGTTATACATTTTTATATATAAGTCGCACCTGACTGTAAGTCAGCCAAACCATGAAAAAAAGTTTGACTTACAGTCTGAAAAATACGGTCCTCTCTCCTTAATGACACGTGGACACACTAAGGTTCAGGACGCCCACAGTCACCCCTGCCCCAGCCCTCACACTGTGTTCAATGTAGTGTGATATGGAGGAGTCTGGCTAAATAATTCGGATTAATGGTCTGTGTGTGTATGAGAGTGTGACAGACAGAGAGAGAGAGAGTGAGAGAGAGACAGAGTGAAATGTGGAGACAGAGAGAAAGGGAGGGAGAGAGAGAGAGAGAGCTAGAGGAAGAGACAGAGAGAGGGAGGAAGGGAGAGAGATAAAGAGAGAGAGAGAGTAAGAAGGAGAAAGAGAGAGAGACAGAGAGAGAGACATCTAGCTACAGAGAGCAGCAGTTTCCCTGTCAGCAGTTCTTGTTGTTCCAGTACCACAAAGTTTTCATGGTTGGTTTTATGATTGACTTGTGGTCTTGGTCTTGAGAGACTGGGGTTTGAATCCCTCTGGTCAGTTTGTACTAACCCAGTTTGTTACAGCATGTCTACTTAGCACTGTGTACTTGTCCACCTAGTTATATCACTGTGTACTTATCCACCTAGTTATATCACTGTGTACTTAACTAGTTATATCACTGTGTACTTATCCACCTAGTTATATCACTGTGTACTTATCCACCTAGTTATATCACTGTGTACTTATCCACCTAGTTATATCACTGTGTACTTATCCACCTAGTTATATCACTGTGTACTTAACTAGTTATATCACTGTGTACTTATCCACCTAGTTATATCACTGTGTACTTATCCACCTAGTTATATCACTGTGTACTTAACTAGTTATATCACTGTGTACTTATCCACCTAGTTATATCACTGTGTACTTATCCACCTAGTTATATCACTGTGTACTTATCCAGCTAGTTATATCACTGTGTACTAATCCACCTAGTTATAACACTGTGTACTTATCCAGCTAGTTATATCACTGTGTACTTATCCAGCTAGTTATATCACTGTGTACTAATCCACCTGGTCAGATGTGTTGTCAGAGCTGGAATGTTGAAAGTTCGACCAGGCAGGTAAATGCTCCAGTAAGATCTAGCTCATCCATGTGGCCTCATCCCAGCTGCAGGAATGTCTACAGCACAGAGATGAAGAGCCTGTCACAGCATGGTCCACACACACACACACACACACACACACACACACACACACACACACACACACACACACACACACACACACACACACACACACACACACAGCAGCAAGTCACTATCTACACCCTGCCTACAGAAATCAGGACAGCACCACAATCACTTATCTTAGAAACACATGATGAGACCATAGAGGATGTTATCATTCCCTCCTCTCCCTTTCTGTCTTCTTGGAAGTGTTGCCAAGTGTACTACCTCTAGTACCCCCCCCTCCCACAGCCCCCCCCCCTCCCCCCATCCTCAGCAGCTCCTAGCACAACAACCACCATTTCAGACGAGCCAGCATCCTGTCTCCAGCCCAGGCCCTCATCCTCTTCCAGTCCTACATTTACATTTAGCAGACCCTCTTATCCAGAGCGACTTACAGCAAGTACAGACACATTCATTAGAGGCAAGGAGGGTGCCTTTCCAAACGACACAACATCATGTTGGCACAGCTGGGGTTCAAACCGGGTACCTTCTGATTACTAGCCTGACACCTCTCCTTTTCTCCTCATTTTACTTTATAGTTTAGGACCTTCTCTGACACAGCAGTTAAAAAGACCGTTAAGGAAGACGCACACACACACACACAGCCCACCACACACACACACACACACACACACTGGCACACACACACACAGCCACACCTGCACGCACGCAGCACATGCTGGGCTGAGAGCTCCCCAAGGGGTGCTGAACTTTATAAGTCCAATTATTGTGTTTATGTTGCTGTTAGTTCCAGTTTATACAGTCACAGCTCATAACCCGGTCAGCACATGTTGTCGACTGACATGCAAATCCAGTGGATTGGCCGTTGTACTGACTCTGCTGGGTCATAACACTCTCGACACATCACCGAGACATTCTCAGATTGACTTCGAGGGAAGATGCTAGAAGGAATCTTTATGTGGAAAGTGGGATGAACTTCACCTTAACAGGCTTTTAAACGTAGACCATACCTCTCTTTAAACGGCGGTCTGCAGCAGCTGGTATTCATGCGTGTGAGGGAGACACACCTGGCTGTTTTACTGGCAGCCACCCTGGGTGACCTAGGGTCAGAGAGTGACCCTGTCAACAACACACCCATGGGGTCAAACTTGACCCAGCAGGAGTTAAAAGACTTTGGTGAACAGAGTTTGAGGTTCTAGAGCAGCGTTGGAGGTGTCTTACATAGAGCAGAGCTTGAGCTTCCACAGAGGGTTCTAGAGCAGAGCTGGGGGCTCTGCAGCTGACAACAGCAGAAGGTCCAGTGGGGTTGTGGGGTGAGTCTAATCATGTGTTTCTGGCTGCACGCCACTGCATTATCTCCTGAGATGAGTGATAGAACACTTCAGGGGCGCCGACCTCTCTCTCTCTCTCTCCATCTCCATCCCTCTTTCACTTGCCCTTCCTCTTGGTGTGTCCTTCCTTTATTCTGCTGGGAACCTCAACCATCTGGTTTGGTTTTTGTGGTTTCTGGCTTTGGTTCTGCGGAGCCTCGTCTTCTCCAGGGCTGAGTGATTTCAGAGTCTCCTTCCATGCCCTCCCTAATTTTGAACTTGTAGAAAACGGCACACAGCTACACACACACACACTGTTGGTCCGCGATAAGGGCCTCTTTGTAGCTTGGTGTGGGCTTATTGCTTTTCTCAGCTCATTAACTACCAATACAGACCATGCTGAGAAGAAAAGCAACATTTCTCTTCTCACATTCGTTGGATTTCCTTCATGTTGATGGGATTCCGTTGGTATCTGGTCTTGATTTGCATGCACACACAGACTCACTGAAATGCCACAACAACATGAGTTCAGGAAAAGGGGATTTCTGAGTTGTGTTTGGAGCGCATTACCGAGTTTGACACCAGGGCCTCAGAAGAATCAGGGTGGATGTCGTCATCCCTGAGACTCGAGGATTCGGTTTCAAAATATATATCTGTGCCTGGCTGAGCTGTAACCAGGCAACGCTGCTCCACAAGAGACTAAACCTTGGAAGCTTTTTCTTGTTAGGCATGGTTTAAAACTCAGATCAGCTCTTTAAAACAGAGATGCTGATAACAAACAGCATTTGCCAATGCTGTAATTGGCCCCGCTGTCAGAAAGGACAGATTCCAGCATCATCAATCATTTTAATAAGACCGCTCTGCAAGTTAATGTGGCTGGATTTCCCTTCCAGGCCAAGTCAATAACTTCATTCGTGACTCACTTTTGCTGTTTTCCAGCGATTCATCAATTAGTCTTTTCTGTTTGAAAGTCACACTTTTCCCATTTTACTGTGACACTGTGTAACATCTTGTCTGTGCCTCTTGTTTTCAGTCTCCAGGTCCCAGGTGTCCTCAGACAGACAGGAGGCTTTGATGGAGAACGTGACCCGCATGTCAGACCGCTCCCGCCAGCTCCAGCAGACTCTGGGAGACGTCTCCACCCAGGAAGACCTCCTGGAGAACATATGGAAGCTGGAGAACATGTTCCAGAACCACACTGACTCCCTGCACAGGCTGAGCCTGGTGGTGCAGGGTCTGGAGGCGCAGGTCAGGGCCCTGCAGAGTGGCTCCCAGCAGACGGAGGGCCTCCTGGTGCAGCTGGAGGACAGGGTGTACTCTCTGAGCAGCTCCACCCACAGGAATGTGAGCGGCCTCAGCTCGGAGCTGGCCCGGGCGGCGGTGGAGCTGCGCGAACAGGACCGCCTCTTCCGTGACACCATGGGGCAGATTAGCAGCTTGAGGGACAAGGTGGAGGAGGTCAATTGGACGGTTGGAGCTGTCAATCACACCTTCCACAGTGACATCAGCATCCATCATCTGAAGATCCAGGATCTGCAGGTTAGAGTTCACAGTGGATCCCTCATCGTTCCATTTAGAGATGAATGACACCAGATTGAGACCAATATTCCTCCTCTTTATT
The DNA here is from genome assembly GCA_030340665.1 of Neosalanx taihuensis. NCBI lineage: Eukaryota > Metazoa > Chordata > Actinopteri > Osmeriformes > Salangidae > Neosalanx > Neosalanx taihuensis. Next base: position 851,250 of record CM059299.1, on the reverse strand, counting down.
GTCAGGCTCAACTCTGATTGCTGTAATTATCTCCAGAAGCCTAATGAACTACAGATATAGTGGTAATAGGCTTTCAAGCGTTTTGATGACAGTATAACATGAACTGCAGGTTCAGATCAGTAACATCTCGGAGGACACCACCAGCCTGTGGGTAACTCACATACACATGGAGGCCACGCTGAAGAACGAGATGGAGATCCTCAACACCATCACTGAAGACCTCAGACTGAAGGACTGGGAACACAGCCTGGCCCTCAAGAACATCACGGTCCTAGAAGGTACAAACTAACCTTAGAACAGATAAGACATGCCTGTCCTGAAAGATAAGACAGCATAGAACCTCAATATCTCAATAGTAGCTTTCACACAGCAGCACCTTACTATCATAGAAGGTGAGGCAACATCAAGTATGACCTCTGGATGACCTCAGTGTTAAAGGTCAACATGATAGCTCACAGGAAGCTGAGGTAACATGCGTTCAGGAGTATTTCACTGGAATGTCCCTGTCCATATGGAGGCAGCATCCTCCATGTGCTGGGGACAAGGGTTCTGTCTACCCAAGGGAAAAGCTGTGGAAGCAGGTGTTTTCCAATGTGAATACAGCACTTCTGGAGGTTCTGGAGAGCTGCAGATTTAGCTCCACACTGCAGAATGACAATGCAGTGATATCACTCTGCATGGACACGGGTGATTGATGGAAATGTTTACTAAACGAGATGCAAGCTGCATCTGCTTCGCATGTGGACGGCTGGAACTGGGTCCTGTTAAAGCTGGAAACAATTGCGGGGTTTATTTTTAGCGCAGGGCTGTATACCCAGAACCCCAGAACCAGGCTCTTTCATTGGCTTTCCACTCTACCCATTTGTCATTAATAGAGTGCTTAGCCAGGAAAGCTGCACAGCCAGTCCAGTTACCATGGTAATTGGTGGGTTCGGTCCAACGCTCATGCCAGTTCTGACAACTTCTACCCACAGGCCAGTTTTGCAGCACCATGTATGTGTTTTGTGGGTGGAAGGTGGTGAGATGCAGTTAGAAACACTAGTGCTTAAACACGTACGGTTGAGCTGCAGGGCTGAAGCGCCAGATCATGACAAAGCGAGAGGCTGATTCGAGGAGACCTGGAAGTATGGAAACACGAGCGGTCTCTGAGCTGCTTGATTAAGTGTAATGACCTGGTGAGTGGTGTGTTTGTTTTTCCACTAGAGATCTTTCTCTCCAGGCCACCACTCGCTGTCACCTCAACCCCCTCAACCTTCACTTCCATAGAAATTACACAGTTACGTAAAAACATCACCCTAAGTGATTCATTCTCCTCGGTCCGACAAAATAGAAAAGGAACTTGGAAGACGTTTTGGAGGAATCATATACACACACACATTAGAATTTCTGATATTTAAAGCACTTTCGAAAAAAAACGACATTGCACATTTTTGATCTTTTTCCCACGATTCATCCCATGTTTTCCTGAACATGTTCGACTGGACACGGTATATCCAGCTACCCGCGATGGTCGGATACCTTTACAGCAGCTCACCCTTAATCCTTAATAATGGCCCCCCTTCCTGGTGGTCTCAGATCGGAGGGCAGCCAGGGGTGACCCCCCCCCCCCCCTCCCCCAGAGTGTTTGTATTGAAGGCTCAGGGTTTAATGAATGGATGATTCTCAGGCCTAGAAAAGCCTCACTAAAACAAACCAACGATTACCAGGGGCAGTTTTGCTGCGACATTGGCCCCCCCAAGTTGAGTCCACACACAGAAAACACACACTTAACCTTAAACCCTGACCCTTCTCAGCGAGCCATTCAGTCAGTGAGACAGATGTCGGTTTTTCCCGATTTCCTGTTCTGGGGATGGTGGACAGGTCACCTAGAACCGACTGCAGCAGATCTGTATCTCAGCAGCAGTTCAAAACAGACAGGGTCTTCTAGAACATGCCTTTGGTGCTCTGGAGCATGTTGGTTCTGAGAGACCCTGTTGGCTGTGTTGCGGTCTACCTTGTTGCTAACATGTGGTTCTCATTGTGGCTGGACTCTTCCAACATGCTTGTCCTCCAGTCTGGAATCCAACAACAACAGGACACTGGGCAGCTGGTTAAGACCAAGTTCAGGATCTGACTCGAGCTGCAACAGCTAGACTGTTAATTCAAAGGATGAAACACATGAAACAACCAAAACGTTTAAGGCACAATCTTTGGGTTTACATGAATCATACATGACCATGAAATCATTGTAATTACTGAGAAGGAAGCGTGAGGTCAATTTTGAAGTGTTGGAACCACAGTTTCTACTTAAGATATTGCTTTGGGGGGTCATAGGGTTGTTGAAGCTCAAAGGGGTGGATGAACTGAATCTCTGAAGTTTTAATTAGTTACAGTTACTGTTTCTTCCCTTTGTACCTGTCTACTGTCTCCAACACTGATACTAGACTGCAGTGATGTTGTGGAGTTCTCAGCATTAGATACTGCTGCGCTCAAAGATATGATGATGATGTATTTGATGATGATGTAAATGATGTATTTACATAATTGCATATCTTCTTCAGGACCTCCAGGAGCAAAGGGGGAGAAGGGTGACTCTGGCGCACTAGGGCCCCCTGGTATACCTGGGTTGACTGGCATGAGAGGTCAGTACCATAGCTTCCCAGGCTATTGATCCACCGGAACGTTCCGGGAAAGAACCAACCGTCCAGCCATGCACACGTGCTCAAAGACAACATTTGTCACACTTCTGTCAGGGGGTTCCCAGAAACCTGACCTGTAATTGGTGCAGACCACTGCTGCACAAGTCTAAGCCTCCCCAAAAGAAGTCCAGGAAGACCACAACCCACTCTCAGAATATAAAACCCTGTGATTAATTAGAACCATCCAGCATTTCACATTTTTGAGTCTTGAAACATGCATGTGGCCCCAGTTCAGCCCCTGAGGGTCGTTCTTATTGATTAGATTAGTGGGGGTCACTGGTGAATCCTCCAGGATCAGTGACCTGACCAAAGCACCTCACTTCCTTTGATCTCCCTGTCTCCAGTCATAACAACCCATGCAGCACCACCTCCCTTCATCCCAAGGTATCTTGGGAAATGTAGTCTGGTACCTTATACATTATAGTATGTCATGCTCAGAGTGAGGTCCTCATTAATATCCATGAGAGTTTGTCGTTTTCCACTTTCTTGACACCACATTGTGTGTGGAGAATTTAGATGAAAGTCAAGTTTTCTGGGAATGTTTATGTGTTTGTGTGTGTGTGTGTGTGTGTGTCAGGCTTCACAGGAGAGAAAGGTTTCCCTGGGCCTAGAGGTCAGAAGGGGTCAGGAGGAGAAGACGGCATACAGGGAGATAAAGGAGACATTGGACCTGTTGGGCCTAAAGGTATTTTTCATGGAAATGTCTGTGTACATGTGTGTAATGTTGTCATGATGGACCCATTGGTCCATAGGGCCTGAAGGTATGTCTCTTGTGGCACTGTGTGTGTGTGTGTGTGTGTGTGTGTGTGTGTGTGTGTGTGTGTGTGTGTGTGTGTGTGTGTGTGTGTGTGTGTGTGTGTGTGTGTGTGTGTGTGTGTGTGTGTGTGTGTGTGTGTGTGTGTGTGAGTGTGTTATATTATCACCCACAGCTGTGCAGTCAATAGTTGAACTATCACCTGGATCTTCCTTTGAACCCTAGCAGGGTTCTCCATTACTCCATTCATCTACAGTACCTTCTCCTATCTACCATGCAATACTGGGGGATGGATGGGGGTTAGCACATCCAGAACCACCATACATCACTATCCTGATCCTGCCTACCTGCTTCCCAGCCCAGGATGAATATGGATGTAGATATCTGAAATACCAGAGGGTGATTCATGTATCATGTTCTCCTTTCATCCCTCTGTCCTGCTGGGCAGAGATCTCTCCTCCACACCTCTGTCTGTGTCCATCAACCTACCAGGGAATCTTGTTCTTGGTCAGGCACCCCCCCCCCCCCCGCCCCCTCTCCCCTGTACAGATGGATGGTACAGACGTGGGAGGAGCATGTGGATTTGACCTTTATTCTGTCACCATGCGGGTGACAACACCACAATGCCAACGAAAATATTTAACATAGCCATTGTTCCTCATATCCCAGTCTTCCAGACATTTTACTTTGGAATGTCATTAATAGTAAATATACTATGGAAATAGTTACTTGTTAGCTTTACCTCATATCTTGACATAATCTTGTTTTCCATTTGTGAAGGAATGTTTCTATTGAAAGTCAGATTAGATATCTGGTTTGACCACTACCTCTTCAGTGTAAGGGCTAAAATACATTAGGTAACATCGGCCACTGTAAATATTTAGCCTGCGATACAGTCGTAAATCTAAAATGGTGAAATATTAGCTTGAAGCTGATTTAATACAGTATTGTTCTTTAGTTGACTGAATTAGAGTTTCGGTTGGTGTGAAGGATGCCATCAGGTGTGCAGTTAATCATTAATTAATTAGTTAATCAACCATTTCATGAGTTTGGGCTATCAATCTGGCCTGTCAGTGTGTTTTCAAACCACCTCAGCTGTACATTCCAGGGTAACCATGTCTATAACCTCACTAGCTTGCCAGCTGTTATGTTTCTGTTCAGTCATCAGCCTCTGGCCGTGGGAGCCATCTCTTGTTTTGTAACCAGATCCTCCTAGCGAGGCTATTTGAGTTTACAGTAGTGCCTCATCCCATTGCTCTCAAATCGGACCTTCCACAACGGGCCTCTTATATTCCTGAACTCCCAGCTGTGGAGGATCAGCGTGGCTTTGGCTGCACCGTCCTCTGCCAGAGATTCTCAGTGGAGCGATAACACAGAGAAGTTTGGGGGCGTGGCCTGGCGCTCCAGCGCGGCTGGTTATCTGCCAGGCCTCACAGTTGCTGAGTCCAGTTGACTCACTGAGACTAGCAGAGAGATACAACAGGGTTAGACAAATAGGATTTAGAACAACAGGGACGCCTGGCCTTCTAGTGAAGCCTGTAAAAACAGCTCAGTGAAGGAGGTGATAGATGTTGGGAGGCTTATAAACCAGGACTGTGAAAAACTAACCAGCCTGTCAACCAGCCAGCCAGCCAGACAATCAACAGTGTTTCCTTCAGTGTCCAGCAGTATCAGCGGCAAAAGGGAGAACAGCTAAGGCAGTGGTTCTTAACCTGGGTTTGATTGAACCACAGGGGTTCAGTGAGTCAATCTCAGGGGTTCGGTGAGTCAGTCTCAGGGGTTCGGTGAGTCAGTCTCAGGGGTTCGGCGGAGGTCAAGACACACATCGAACTCATATGACTTGTAATGACACAACCAATTAAGAAGGGTTCAGTGAATGCGCCTATGAAACTGGTGGGGTTCAGTCCCTCCAACAAGGTTAAGAACCACTGAGTTCAGGTTTGAATGTGGACTTTACGGCACAGAAAGAGTTCAAAAAAGAAAGAAAGAAGTCTGGAGTCAAAGAAAAATAGTCTGGAGTTTATATGAGTTCCCCAGACTGCCGCTAACATTACAAGGAGGATGTGGTCGCTGTACCACCCGACCCCCATGGAGGTTCTGATTTGGTGTCACGTCTTCTGGAGCCCCCCTGTGATCAAGGCTGGGGAAACAGACTGATGAAAAGAACGTGCTAGATGATGCGTTGCTGGTACTTAGTCTATTATAGTAACTTGCTGAAGTCACAAAGTCTGAGTTCCCACCTGGCGAAGTAATAAGACTTTCTAGAAGAAACAAGCTGCACATCTTCATTGTTTCGACAACAGTGCAGTTCAATCCATTCCAGTAATGCACCAACTTCTGAAGGCCATATGAAAGCACCTCAGCAGAGATGACTGTTGATGTTGGCTGATGTTTTAGTGTTTCTACACCACCGTCAGATCCAGACAGTCTCATGGCTGTGTCTCTGAGGGCAAAGATGATGAAGTACTGAAGTAATCAGCATTCGCCAGAATTTCCTACTCACACGTCTGTTAGATCATTACTGTGTGTCCTTCTTGAAACACACAGTGTCATACTAGGTGCTGTTTTGTAAGGATACTACAGCACACACTTTATAGTTTGAATCTCCCATACTGAAGACCTAGTCTACATTTGGATAAACCTAGCTATTTGAAGACCTAGCTAACTACAAGAGTGAGGCTCTGGAATGTCTAGCAGGGTTATAACATCATGGGGGGAGGCAATGGCTAGTCAAGGTCCTGAGTAGAACTTCTTGAAATCTCATCAATGCGTTTCTTCGATTGACATCACCTCTGTGAGCCTTTGTGGGGGGGTTTGCTGTTTGGACCGACAGACAAGTATTTCACAGACGAGGAACTTCACCCTGAGAAATGTTAGTTTCCTAGGAATCTGACTTCAGAGAAATCAGATCCTACTTTCATGGTTCTAGTGTGGATTTGGGGTTGAGGACAGTCGGCAGGAGGTGAACTGACTCCAGGTCTCCCTGTTTATAGATTTCTTAATTTAATTTTTCATGAATTACAGGACTAGGTGACTACGGCTATTTCAAGGTCTATTTCTGGGTCTTCAGACGAAAATGGGAAAATTATACAGTGTCGAAAAGAAAACTCGATTGGAGGGTGGGACAGAGGGAGATGTTTAATATCAGCTCTGAGGCTGCTGTTTCCAGCTTTGCTCTCAGTGTGAGGCCTGCTGTAGGTTGGGGGGTTATTTAGGAGGGGTATTTAATGTAACCCAAACTGCTCCTCTCATCTGTTGCTCAGAGGTATTTCAGTCAGGGCGTTAGTGAAGACCTCAGACCGCAGTGTAGCTTCAACCCTGTAATCCCTGTATAACCACAACAAGCCAGCCATGAAGGATAAGCTGTCTATAGAGAACACTGTTCTGTATGCCTGTTGAAGAAAAGAAAGCCCTTAAAGAGTCTGTAAGGGGTGCAGTATATTACTCTTGTGAAGTGAGAGGTGAGCAAGATAGATGTTTAATGTCATTTTTGCATTTTTGTCTCCCCTTGCCTCCTCCTACCTCTCTCTCTCTTTCTCTCTATGTTCTACTTGTTTGTGTTTTCCAGGTGACAGAGGAGAGAGGGGACTGAAGGGGGCGAAAGGAGACCGGGGCGACCGAGGAGAGAAAACAGGTGAGATAACAGACAGATCACATGACCGAGTGACAAGGTGGCCCAAGATTGCATCACTGTGTTAACTGTCAGTGTTGCACCACATCAATGCCAACGTTACGCTAACGTCACAAAGTTCTTAAAGCTGGTCCAGATCCTTCTCTACGGTCTAGCAACTTCACTAAGTAGTGACATCACCAGTTGCCGGGCAGACACTCACAGTAAACATCCCTGCCACAGGCAATAAAGTCTTTACAGACTCACAACAGGAATGAACCCATGATCTGATGGAGTTATAGATATCCAGCTTCAAAGTTTCTGTTTGAATCTTCTAATCTTCTGTTACTGCATCAAAGCTTTATTTTTATCATTCGATGAACTGGCTAGCTGGCTTGCTTGTACTATATTTGTTTTCCTCATTTTTTTGTCCTGCATGTAAATTGAGGTCTAGACCACATGGTTTACCGCAACAGCAGACACAAACACAAACCCTGCAGCTGAGTGGTCTGTTTGTGTCTTTAAATGGACATTTGTGGCCCTTTTAGTATTCTTAGGAAGAGGGTAGAGGCTTTGTTGCTTTTAAGTTGTGTGTGTGTGTGTGTGTTGTGTGTGTGTTGTGTGTGTGTTGTGTGTGTGTGTGTGTGTGTGTGTTGTGTGTGTTGTGTGTGTGTGTGTGTGCATGTGCATGATAGGGTCATGTGCTGAGCACATGCTATAACAGGTAAATGATTCAGTGTGTTTTCAGGCAGGGAAAGAAAACAAACCTCAAATCCCTCTGACATCATCACAGAGCTTTTCTGGAGCAAGGATGTGTGTTAGCATGTGTGTGTGCGTGTGTTTGTGTGTGTGTGAGAGCTGGGGATTTGTGGCAGACGGTCATACATATGCGGTTGGTGTGCAGCAGGTGTGTGTAAGTGTAGAATGTGCCTACAATAGGCATTTACACACTCTCTTGTCACACTCACATATCAGATGTCAACTGTACCTAACATAGCAGTGTGTGAGTGAGGGGCTGCAGTCCGACCTACAGCCCATATATAACTAAACTGACAAGCTGTTAAACATCAAGCACTTTAGAGTCTGTCTGGTAATTGACCTGACATCCCCACCCCCCCCACACACACACCCCACACACACACACACACATACCCACCCCACACACACACACACATCCCCACCCCACACACACACACCCCACCCCACACACACACACACACATCCCCACCCCACACACACACCCCACACACACACACACACACCCACCCCACACACACACACACACACACACACCCCACACACACACCCCACCCCACACACACACACACCGAACACACACACACACACACCCCACCCCACACACACACACACACCCCCACCCCACACACACACACACACCCACCCCACACACACCGAACACACGCACACACACCTCCAACACACACACACACACACTAATATCGGCAGGACACACACACACACAAAGAGGGACACGCACACACCACCTCCACCTCACATAAGCAACAAGAGATGGCAAGAAATAAGGACAAGGGAGGGAAAGAGAGATGTACGACCAGACTCTGAAGTTCACCGACTGTAAGAATGTAATGGGTGTTTGGACTGTAGGGTGTTTTGGGCATTCCACTGCAGATCAAGGTATCCCAGACTCCAAACTCCATATGTACGTCACTTTGGATGAAAATAAATGATCTGATTTACTGTAACAAATGGTCTGCTAACCTACCGGAGGTTGTGAGGATACGTCAGCTGTGTACCCCTCCCAGAACCCTACTAAGATCACTTTGAGGTATAAAAAAGCGAGCCACTCTTAAGGACAGAACGTTGTCTTCCGTTAGGAGTTCACAAACAGTACATGATTTTTTTATATATTCATAAACAATACACAAGTATATGCTGACAGTCTATTTGGCCTTGTTGAAAAAGGATGCATCAGTTTTCGTCATCTCCATACGTGCTCGGAAGCGTCTGACTGAAAGGAGTAAAGGAAGGAAGGGATGGTTCTGCTTTTCTGTCTCCAGCGTGACAGCGGGTCAGTGTCTGTGATCTGCTTGCATCTCCTTAGTTACTAGTCTGCATGCGATTGGGGGGGAAAGAATGTATTCATTTAGTGGGAGCCTTTCCAAAGCAACGTACAGATTCGGATTTTAACTCATGACATCTAACCACTAAGCTTAACCTCTCCCCCTGAACATTATGGCAAACAAATGTAGATGTAGTTCTCTCTCCAAGTGCCCAAAACAAACTAAAAAACGGATTACTTTAGCGAGATTTAATGGCAGAATTAGGGCAGCTAATCACAGTCCTGATGACAGGGTGCACAGGAAAGGAGCCTGTGCCTCTCTCCTCACCAAACACACATTAAAGGAGCCAGCCAGGGGGAAGGTTCTGACTGGTTTCTTCAAGTCTGTTCCTCCCTAAGGTCCCAGCACAACAGTTATTTTTCTGGAGTAAATACCCCAGGAATGAGTCATCATGCTTACTAAAAGATGAGGAGGCAGCCAGAGAAAGAGACAGAAAGATATCTTCTGGTTTTCATTAAACTGTCTGAACAATTAACCATTGTTGTTGACCCATGGGTATTCACTGTCTAACCCTAATGCACGGAGGAATTACCACCAGGCAAAGATTTTTGTGTGTGAGTTGTGAAATGACCAAAATGACTGATGTAATGTGCTGTTGTGTGCCTGAGTTCCCGTTGATTCATATGGGAAAGCTGTCCAGATGCTTTGGTGAGGCCTGTTTTGTGTTTTAATAGCCTGAAACCATAACACATCATGCTCCTCTCCTGCTCTCCTCAACTACCTTGACTCCTCTCCTCCCTTGTCTCCTCTACTACCTCTCCTCCCCTGTCTCCTCTTCTCTACTTCCTCCTCTCCTCTGAAGTTATAGTCCTCTCTTCCTCAAGGTGATATCCATCTGTACACTTAGGAGCCATCATATGCCGAAGCCTTGACTACGACACTGACCAGCATTGAAACGTTCACAAGGGCTTCTCTGGTTCGTCAGGCTTTGAGACAAACAATAACAAACATCCACGCTTGTGTCGAGATAGGCAGCCGCTAAATGTAGGTCAGATAGCGCAGGAAGGCCTAGAATTGAGGTCAAAAGTAACAGCATGACTGAATCTCTTGTCTCACCCTCTGTATATCTCTGAGAAGTGGTTTCGCTGTACGGCAGTTTCATTTCCTGCTGCATCATGCATCTCTGCTCTGGTTTCATTGTTGTGGATTCATCTGTTGACAAATAACCAGAGCATTTTTAGTAGTGGTGATTCTTTCACGCTGTCACACTATTACAACACAGAACACGTCTGGTTCTGGAACACTGCATGACCATAACACACACATGCATACACACACAGGCCTGTGTGTACATAGATACGGTACACACACACACACACACGCCTAGACGCACACACTGTACAGCCATTCAGCATAACTCTTCCCGAATTCTTTCGCTTGTATTTCTCATTTCCTATGTTTCCTGCCAGGCTGTGTATCATGTGTTATGGCTGCTTAGTGATGTGATGCGAGGGTCAGGTACACTCAGGGATTAGATCATAGCTCCAGAGCAGAACCGGCCTAGTATTAAAACCCTTGAGCTGTCTTCGGGGGGCCAGAAGGAACCAAAACTATGTTTAAAACACACACACACACAATGAGACATTTTGATTAAATGTGCTTGTTTGAAATTGGACAACACTAAATCTTTCTGATTAATTTACAGCATGGCTGCACAATTCAGTACGCGACAGGGTACAGAGTGAAAATGTAATTAACCTGCGTTATATCAGGGTTAAAGGTGGGGCGTATTTGACCCTTAGGACAGGGGGAGTTCTAGAATATGAGAGCACAGGGGTTAAGCGTCTGAGAAACTCCTAGGAACACTTAAGCACCATCCTGTATGGTCGTTATTATAGCTTGTCTTATTGTTGTTCTTCACTTTAAGAGCAGGGTTCTCTGGCCCCTGGGAGGAACGATGCACACCCTGCCCCCGTCTGGGTAAACCCAGGGAAAACAGAGGGATTTCTTCAGGGCAATGACAACGTGTCCACAAGTCCCTTTATCTTCAGTTGCAGGAGTGCAACTAGTGTTCTCTACTGCTCTCTACTGCTTTGTGTACACATGAAAGCACTCATCCCTGACAGATAGGAGTTCTTTCAACCGTTCCTGAAAACCAAATCCCCCCTGACACACCGAGGGTTCTGCCTGCCTCCTGTCCTCCAACACACACACACACTCGCTCCTCCTCACTCACGACACAGCTGGATCTGATCAGGCCGATGGGCTGCATGTCCTTCTCCCTGTGCAGCACGAGCCAGGAGAACTCTACTGCTGCAGCACATCTGCTACACATTTATCACTTGCTCCTCTCCATCTCCCTCCCTCCTGCACCTTAGCCTTCCCTCCCTCCTGTCCTGTCCTCTCCTCCATTCTCCTCTCTGCTCATTCCCTCTCATCTTTCTGCTGTATCTTTGATTTGCTTCAGTTCCTCTTCCTGTCCTCTCTTCTCCTCCACTCCACTCCCCTTTCCCTTCTACGTATACTTTTCCTTTATTTTGTTAGTCCCCCTCCTGTCTGCTCCTCTCCTCGGTAACAGAAGGTAGAAAGTCAGTTTGTATTCTTGTCACCTACTTCCTGTTGTCTCTAAATGCACAGATCCTCTGGTCTGTAGCAGCACACAGGATATCCAGGGCAGCACCAGATCGAAATCATCTCCTCCTTTTCTCTACTCTTGGACAAACAAGCTTGATGGAATTAAGTCAATTTTTTTTATGTTGCTGTAATTAAATAGTGGTAAGAATAAATTCATAAATGTAAAGAGTGAAGCCGTGATAAACAATGTGTGATCTTTCAGGCGTATTTAAGACAGCCTATGCTAGACTTTCACTCTCCCCTCCCCTTACTAGTCTATTGTTATGCTTTGAAATGAGTTCATCAAAAAGTTGTGTGTGTGTGTGTGTGTGTGTGTGTGTGTGTCCCAGTGGAGGAGACTCTGGTGCGTCTGGTGAACGGATCAGGACCTCATGAGGGACGTGTGGAGGTGTTCCACGAGCGGCGCTGGGGGACCGTGTGCGACGACGTCTGGGACATGACGGACGGAGATGTGGTGTGCAGGATGCTGGGATACCAAAGAGCCACGGAGATCCACAAGACAGGGCGCTTTGGACAAGGTGAGGAGGACCAATCTACTGTTTATTCATGGCAGGGACATGTCTGCTGTGGTTGACTCCTTATCCCAAAACAGAGGAGGTGAAAAGCTTGACGAAATCCAGAAAAATCTCAGAGGAAAGTTGCATAAGGGAGAGACACTCACTGCATGAAGATATATTTCCAGTTCGCAACGGGCCAACTCACAGTTCTTTACTTCTACCTAGTGCTGGACGTCAGTATATCATCCAATTTACCACTGAATTACCGCGGTAAATATGGATAATAGACCTGTTACATGGAAGTGGACATATTTTTTTCCTCATTTGTTTTCGTAATTGTTTGTGTTTTTATGGCGGGTATTTAGGGGCATCGAGCTCTAGAATGCGGTTGAGATTAATAAAAAGTTTTTATGGGATGAAGGCGAGCTAGCCAAATACCATCAAACTCTGTCCCAGTGGTCAAATACATCTTTGCTTAAACTGACCTACTTTCTCTCTCATCACCTACATTACATCACTCTTCAGCGGTCATGCGCCATGCCCAGTCAACATGTTATGGTTCATTATTTTGTCTGGAAAAATGAAGGGAAATAAAAAAAACACTTCTGATTCCAAAAGTCATATTTGACTTTTGTATTAACTGTAATTGAGAGCACACACAAACATGCAGCATGAGCTAAATTGAGCAAAACCGCAATCCAAGTAAGCAGGAATATGTACTATGGGCCAAGCAATCTTACCTGGCCTTTAGCTGATGTTATACACAATAACATCTGCTCCAGCTAGCCCTGAGCAGACCCTATGTTGCCCTAGCACAAGCTAACATCTGTGCTAGGTAGCTACACACTGCTGTCCTGGTGCCCAGTTTCCTTTCTCATGTGTCCTTCATGTTCACACTGGTCTTCGGTGTTTTGTAGTTTTTTTTCGTCTCCTTCTCCCAGTGCTAAATACACTGGAAAGAGAGGAGGAAGGTAGATCACACAAAGGGAATATCCGCCAGATCTGTGATGGAACATGTTCCACACTGGGAGTTCTAGGGCAGTTCTGGATTGGGGGATTTCCATGATTTAAGGAAGTCAGTGTTCCATTTTTCTCTGCTTCAGTTGCTCATGGACTTGTTGAACAGATCGCTGGGATATCACACGCACACCCACTAACTCTGAGCGCTCTTCTCTAGGCGAGGTCGACTTGTGTCGTGGCTGATCTACTAATCAGCTCGCTCCATGACAGCCACTCAGCGTCCACTCCCTCGCTTGTTTGTCCCTGATGATTGGTTAATGAGTTTGGAACATGTGCCTGATAGGCCGATCTGGGTCTCTGGAATTGAGATTCTGGCATGGTTCCCATCAGATTTCACATCTGCAAATTCTCAAGGTAGAGAGGGAGAGAGAAAGAGACGGATTCAGGTTCATTAAAAGCACATTGGGCTTTTTTGCAGGGGGGGGGGGGGGGGTGGCGGGCGGGGGGATGATGCTACAAAAATGAATTTGAAACACTACTGCAGCCGATGACGGAAATCTAATCTAATGATGTAATGAATGCAATACAATGCGTTCCTCGTTAACCTGAGTTCGTGGGTCTGATTGACGTTGAACTTTCCAAAACGGGTTATTGTGTAAAAACGCATTTCATACATTTGACCAGATGGAAAGCAGAGATTTCACAAAGCAAAGCTTAAACAAAGAACAGTGGGATGTGGAGGTTGTTTTTGTGTATTGGCTCTCCGGTCTTCAAATTCTTCCCACCTCTCTCCCCCATCATCCCCTTCCCCCACCCCCCCCACCCCCTCACCCCCAGGAACTGGTCTGATCTGGATGGATGACGTGGCCTGCCTTGGGACAGAGGACTCCATCCACCAGTGTCACTTCTCAGGCTGGGGCAAGACCAACTGTGGACACGTCGAGGATGCAGGGGTGACCTGCGCCACCTAGCATGAGTTTCAGCGACATACACACACACACGGCATGCTTACACACACACACACACACACACACACACACACATATCTTCCCATCATCACACTAAACGTACTCCGAAATCCTAACATCACTGACTCGCACACACACACACGTGTTGTCTCTAAGTGTATATGTCCTGGTACGGACTGTGAGGATGCTGTGTATCCCTCTGAGGTGCCTTGTGTCACCTCTGTAGGGTTTGGACTGTAGGACCACACACACACACACACACCACCATATTAGCATCGGGCACATTCATTTAAACACTGAGGGACGAAACCACAACTGACAATTGGACACAGACCAACACCCTTGCCAAGGACTGGCGACCTGAGGACGCTAACGTGGATGCTAACTTGCCCTCCGTACCAACGGCTGCTCTTCGCTCCTCCTCCTGTGTACGCTAAGTCATTACTGGCAGTGGAGCCTCGAACCGAACGGGCCGCTCAAAGAAATGGTCCATCTGCCGACAAGCATTGATGGATGAAGCGATGACAAGAGAGGAGCGCGGCGAGGAGCGAGCAAAAAGACACAACAATCGGTGCTGTGTTGCGAGGCACCGGCGATGGTCCTCTGTGAGATTTATGGGAGTGTGTCCGTCGAGGCTTTGTTCGCTAGGCGGAGGGAGCGGAGGAACACCACAGAGACATCTCCTCTCTGCTGGATCATTGTGACTGTGCTCCAGGGAAGCTCCTCCACACCAGCGCTTCTACGTGTCTCTCTGTTTTTACCTGTCGCTCAATCTCTCTCTTATTCTCCGTCTTCATTTACATTTACTCATTTAGCTGACGCTTTTATCCAGAGCGACATACAGTTACTACAGGGACATTCCCCCCTGAGGCAAGTAGGGTGAAGGACACAATGTCATGTTGACATGACAACTGGCGTTCAAACCGGGTACCTTCTGATTACTTGCCCACCACCCTAAGCGACTGCGCCACATGACTCGCTAGTCTTTGTTGTATAGCAGGGAGAGGGAACTCTGGTCCTCCAGAGCCACAGTCCTGAAGATTTAGATGATTCCCAGCTCTGGCACACCTGATTCTAATGATGTCAGTTAAAAGCTCTGTGGAAGTATCATAATGACCCATTAATTTGAATCAGGTGTGTTGGAGCAGAGAAACATCTAAACCCTTCAGAACTATGGCTCTCGGGGACCAGGGTTGCTTACCCCTGTCCTATTGGCATCACTTGCAGAGGTTTTGAGAATTCACTCAAAACACCACCACCTCTTTCCATCTCTCTCTCTCTCTCTCCCTCCCTTCTAGTTGCAGCGGTGGTTTAAACTAGTGTTAGGTTTATGTATGGAAACCATGACTCTGACCACAAGAGCAGACAGATGACATGACCAGCCTCGATGATGGAACAGGAAGGGAAGTCAAACGTGAGTGGTCACGCTGAGGTTTCTCACAGCCAATGGAATTGACAGATCAAAACTAGCTCGATAGCTTCGTAAACTATGCAGTTGCTTTCACACATCTTACCGTCCGGAGGGGAACTGGTCTCCTTCAGGTCTCTTTCTCAGACGGAATGGAACCGTGGCTCTAGCACACCTCACATGCAGATGCAGCCACACAAACACACACAGACACACACAGACACACACAGACACACACAGACACACACAGACACACACAAGACTTGTTCTGTGTTTTTCCTTTTGGCCGTTGGCTCAAGCCAGTCTCTCCTTGCTAGCCTGTCTGAGTGTGATGCTGCTCCAGAGGTGTTACAGACAACTGCTCCTCCAGGTCACAGAGACAACAGCCAAAGACAGCGCACACACCCAGATAGTAGTGGGACTGGCAACATCACAATCCTAGATTTACTATCTTTGCTAGGTTCTTTTTAGGAGAAAGAGAAATATGCTGACTGGAATTCTTTCCAAATGTTTTCTTAGGAATAACAGAGGTGGGGTGGGGTGGGGAGGGGAGGGGGGTGGGGGGTGGGGGGGTGGGGAGGGGGGTGGGGGGGTGGGGAGGGGGGTGGGGAGGGGGGTGGGGGGTGGGGAGGAATCACCTCTGGAGTGTTGCTCTCTCTGATATTGAACAGTTCATACTGAAGTGGTTACACAAGATTA
>CM059299.1:785000-830000 GCA_030340665.1 Neosalanx taihuensis | reverse complement strand
GGAAAGAGGAGGGCCTTGGTGCTTTCCCCGTCCACATCATGGAGAAGGTGGCGCTGCATGTGGCTCGAGGGCTGCAGGTAACACCTCCCATACCTTGGATGAGTAGGAGGAAGCACTTCATCCACTTTCTCATCAGAAACTCCTCCTCCTTCACTTCCAAGCATTGTTTATTGGATTGTGTCTCTTCTTGTTGTTCTTGTACATTACGTTATTATGGGATTGTAATTGTAAATGATTGACTGTAATGTAGCGTTTTACATAGCATGTAGAATTATTATTATTATCATTATGATAACGAGGAGAATTCATTGTTTCATCCTTTGTGGAGAAATGACCGCCTGTCTCTTTCTGGTCAGTACCTCCACAACGAGAAGAGCCTCCTGCATGGAGACATCAAGTCCTGCAATGTGGTCGTCATGGGCAACTTCGACACCATCAAGATCTGCGACGTGGGCGTGTCCCTCCAGCTGGACGAGAACATGAAAGGTAAGACGGCAGCCCGCCAGCTGTTATCATCAGAGCGACCGAGCGATAAGATTCGATTCATTGATAGATGAATCAGATTCATTCAGATTCATCATTAGATAAGCAACCGTGGAGCTGATCAGGGAAGATGACATGCACATATCAGGTGGACAGAGCTCCTCCTCCTGACTCCTCCCCCTCCTCCTGTTTACTCTCACTCTCCCATCCTCCACCCCACCACCACTGTAGCGTGCGTGGTCTTCCTCACCTCTGAGTTCACCACCCCTCCCCCACTACTCTCTCATGTCGTCCTCGTATAGCCTGGACACAACCCTGGCTGAGCATACCCTATCTCTGTTGTCCCTCAGCTAAGGAGAAAGGTTAAAGGGTGGAAACATTGGGTTCTTGTTGCTTCAGATATGCCACTCGCCGTTCCCATTTCATTAAGAAGCCCTCATTAACAGAGGCCCATATTTCACTGATTTAATTCTGCTCCTCAAGATGAATCGGCAAGTTTCATTTCCAACTCAGTCTCGCCCAGGTGGTTTAATTTAATCTTTTCAAAGGTCCGATTGCTTTGAAACGTCTCCTTTGACGACTGACTTTCATTAAAGTTATAGAGCCATTGGCAGAGGCATTAAAGAAAACTCAGATGTTTACTTCTGCTTGGTTTTAATGCTGGCCTTGTAACACACGCATTCCTACTCTGTTCTATCCAGCGGTTTGTCATAAACAGTCCGGTTCTGCCAGCCATCTGATTCTCCTGTTTGTGGAGCTGTTGAAGGGCTTTGGTTGAATGGCATTGTTGAAAAGAAAATACTGCACCCGCTGTCATACTTCAACTCTCTTTACCTCTCTCCCTCCCTCTCCTTTCTACTAAAACATCAAATGTACTGTGACAAATGTCCCTTGTGAACCCTGCTTCTCCTTTCCATCTGTCTCCCTCCCGTCCTCCTCCCCCCTTCCCCTCCAGTGGCCGACCCTAAGGCGGAGTACGTGGGCACAGAACCCTGGAAGCCCATGGAGGCGTTGGAGGAGGAAGGAGAGATCACGGACAAGGCGGACATCTTTGCCTACGGCCTGACCCTGTGGGAGATGATGACCCTGGAGATACCTCACCTGGACATGCTGGGCAACGACGAGGGGGGCTCCTCTTCCTCAGGTGACTCGATGGACGAAGAGGACTTTGACGAGGACGCCTACTATGAGAAGCTGGGCACCAGGCCTGCTCTGGATACAGCCAGCCTGGGCGGGGCTTACCAGAGGATGGTAGAGCTCTTCTGTGTCTGCACAGAGGTGGACGCCAAGAAACGGCCGTCTGCCGCCCAGATTGTGCAAGCACTTGAAGCGAACGCGTTGGTCTGTGACAAGGACAGTGAGGTCATAGTGATAGACTGAGGTAACGTTAAAGAACTAAATCCCAGTTTGTGCTCATTCTCCATGTGAAGCCATAATGTAATCTGCATTGTTTCTTTATTTTTCTTGTATTACATGTCTCCTCTGTGTTGTCTTAATGGGACGGTTTATCCCAAAATCCAATTTTTTTCTTTTTCTTTTTTACCTGTAGTAATATTTATCTATCTTAAAATATTTGCCGTAGAGATCTGCCTTGCACATAACCCTTTTTACAAATAAAACTTAATGAAACATGAAACTTTGCGCTTAACCTTTTTTTACAAATAAACATTTGTAAAACAACAATATTACTCGCCTTCAGGCAGAGACAGCTGATGGCCAAGCGTACACTGGGAGTCAAGGGAGTCAGATGGCTCAGCGGGTTAAGGCGTTGGCCTCATGATTGGAAGATTGTGAGTTTGAACCTTGTCTGTGGCTTCATGATGTCCTTGGGCAAGGCACTTCACCCTACTTGCTTCTGGGAGAATGTCCCTGTACTTAAAATGTAGTTTGCTTTGGATAAGTGTCTGCTAAATGAGGTATTATTATTACATGTTGTAAATAACATGTGTCTGGAATGTTCTCTTTAAACTCTGCTTTTCTTCTACAGTCTTCTGAAGCCTTTCAGTGACCTAGCACCCTAAATATCTGATATGAAAACCTCCATATAAGGTCTTGCAGCCTCAGTTTAGTGCTGGTCTTTGAGGTGGAAACAAATTTGGATTTCCACACGAACCATTGAGTTAAATATTACCAACGTTCCTGCATTATGACTGCTATAAAACTTGATTTCAACAATTACTACTTTTATTTTCCATTCAAGAATTTCAATTGGCACGTTTATTGTGGATAAAAGAGAGGTAAAAACTTTATTTAAAACTATTTACAGGGTGCAAAAGCTGGTCAGATTAGACTTCAACACTGATGTCAACCGTTCTGCAGCAGAAAGACATTGAGGAGCTTTTTCGAAAGGGGTTTTCCTACAACATGTAGAAAAACTAAACTCACCCTCAACACTGATAACAAACCTTCAGTTGGCACAACTTTAGCTTAACACATGAAACAAACACATCCTTTGACAACTAGCGTCTATCTGAATGTGCTCAAATCAGGAACAGGTCAAGGCGTGTTTCTCCAACATAAGTGAACCAACATGCTTATGAACGAACTCCTTCAGGGTTTCCAAACAGTTCCCCCCAAAAATTACAACAACAACAAAAAAACACTGAAGTCCGTATAGTGATCAGCCGACAAAGTTGTAAACCAGAAAGGTGGGGGTGTCGCAGTACTGAGTGGCAAACTGCTTCCCATCAGGGGTGGGGTCAGAGAAGGCGATCTCCTGCTTGGTCAGGGGGCTTCCGTAAGTGAAGGTGCTCCTGGAAGTGAGAAGAGAGGGAGAAGAGAGGGGGGCAGGGATATGAACACTCTCCCCTTTCCAAGAGCTCCCACAACTAAACCCAGAGGCTCCCACAACTAAACCCAGAGGCTCCTACAACTAAACCCAGAGGCTCCTACAACTAAACCCAGAGGCTCCTACAACTAAACCCAGCTCCCAGAGGCTCCTGTGGTGCTTTATTCCCCCCCTGTTCTTACCTGGCAGTGTCCAGCATGCGGGTAGCGATGGTGCTCCGCCTGGCCAGGCTAAACACCCAGATCCTGCTCACCCCCAGGATGGCTGGCTCTGGGGAGGAGGAGCAGCACCAGGCCCTGTGGGGCTCCATGAAGTCCTCCCGGGTCATGTCCTTGGGCTGGACAGGCTCAGCCAGGACCCTGAATGCCTGGAAGGGGGAGGGAAGGAGAGGGGTAACCAGGAGGACCAGGGGGGAACCAGGAGGACCGTGGTGGTAAACAGGAGGTAACCAGGAGGACCGGGCCAACAGGCCTCTGTTGCTCCCCACCCTCCGCACATGAAGCCCATAATACAAGTTACAAAGGAAGCCATGCTGCTTGATGTGTGTGTGTGTGTACCTGGCGTATGTGCTCTGCCACCAGGCAGCCCACTATCATGCGCTCTGTGTTGATGAACAGGTAGGTCTTGATCTTGCCAGGGGAGCTGAGAGAGAGCTGCTGGAAGCCAAGCTCGCTGTCTGCCAGCTGGCGCACCTGCTCCGCCTGGAGAGAGAGAGGGGGGGGGGGGGTTATATCACACACCCAAACAATCTCAGAGTTCACCTCATCCATCTCACACACACATACACACACACACACACCTTCTTGACGGCAAACTTGGGGTCGTCTGGGAGCACCTGGATGATTTTGCCGTCCCAGAACTCCGCCACCACCCTCTCCTTCTTCCAGCCCTGTGTCAAGACGAGAAGGGTTCAGAATGGGGACGGTTGACAGAACGGCCGCAAGGAAACTGATCTAAGTTTGGTAAGAGTAGCACACTCAGCGTAGAGCGTACCACAAACTTCATGCTGTCCAGCAGCTGCTGGTGGAACACATTATGCTGGTAGGTGTCCTCCAGGCTGTCAGCGCTGTAGATCATCCCACACCTGCTGCAGGTGGTCGCCCCAAACTGCTTCTGACCCGCATCCTGGAGGTAGGAGGATTCAGAGGTGAGGGCTGGCTCTTTGGTCCCATGGCTGGACTCATAAGTGACACAGTGTGTACGTACAATAATGAGTTGGTTGTCGTCCTGTTTCTTGGGCTCCTTTCTCTTCCGAAGGTTCCTCCCCTTCACCGCGGCGGGCAGCGAGTCTGTCGGACCAGTAGGGGTGCTGCAGGTCACAGGGGAGGCCAGGCCAGGCTTCATCTGGCATCTAGAAGAACAAAAGACACATGGTATGATAACTTGCTGTTATCAACAAGAGGATACATTTTTCAAATTGCTTTTGGCTCTTCCATTAAACCACCCCAACACGCCAATGACATAACAAAGCAGAGTGCAGTTCGGGGGCGGGGGGGACCCATGACCTCCTGCAGTCACCCTGCTGCCCCTGAAGTGGATCTCGCAGTGCAGGACCAGGGGGAGGAGCCTACCTCTTGGATGCAGAGCTGAAGATGGGGTAGACCCCCGAACACGCCGAGGCTGGGGAGGAGCTGATGTCTCCCAGGTCAAAGGTCGCGTCAGAGCCGGCGTCTGTTAGGATGTCCTCCTGGAAGGGAAACACACCAATGAAGGAGCCGTTTATCAGTCATTCTACCTTTTCAGCGCTCTTCTGCATCTACATCATAACTGTACTTATGCTCTTTCCATCATCAACACAACCACTCTGTCTATCCACACACACACACACAGACCTGTGTGTTGATGTCTGCGACAGGGTTAGGGCTGCAGGGGGTCAGGGGGCGGCCCAGGAGGACCTTCACCTGCCTGGTCAGGCCGTAGCTCTCAGCCAGTCTGCTGGGGGACAGGGTGTCCAGGCAGGGCAAGCCCCCCTGCCGTGGGCTGGAGGACACAGCCTCCTGGGGCTTGGGACTGGAGGACACAGCCTCCTGGGGCTTGGGGCTGGAGGACACAGCCTCCTGGGGCTTGGGGCTGGAGGACACAGCCTCCTGGGGCTTGGGGCTGGAGGACACAGCCTCCTGGGGCTTGGGGCTGGAGGACACAGCCTCCTGGGGCTTGGGGCTGGAGGACACAGCCTCCTGGGGCTTGGGACTGGAGGACACAGCCTCCTCACCCAGGTCTTCCAGGTGGGTGAGAGGAACATCAGGCTTGCCCACGGTCTTCACTGAGACACCAGCTGCACAGCTGTTTGGAGTCTCTCGCTTCTTCCTGGGTGGAACGACGGAAGACTTTGTTTTTGCCATTTTGGAGGCCGGCTCCTTGGAGGATTTAGCGGTTGTCTTCTTATACATGGAGGTGGGCTTCTTGCCCGTGCTGAAGAAGGCAGCGCCCACTAAGATCTTTGGCTTCAGTTTGGCTGTCATGGTGCCGGTGAAGTTGAAAGTCGTGCTCTTCTTGGGTTGCTCCAGCTTGCTGCCGCTGGTGGTTTTGGCCTTGGAGGGCTTGTAGGGGGCATAGTTCTTTACGGCAGTCTTACCAACGTTGACGGCAGCCATCTTCCTGGCTCTGCCTCCCCCCCTTCCCTTCCTCTGTGAAACCTTGGGCAGTTTGTAAGGATCTGGGGTGACCTGGGACACAAGCTGGGGGAAAGGCTTGGTCTCCTTCAACATCTTCCTCTCCATGGGGGTTAGGTAAAGGGCCTTCTTCTTGCCATAGAAGCAGCCAGTCACCACGGCCGGGCTGAAAGGTGAGGGTGGCTTCTGAGGGGAGCGGGTCGGGGGGTCTGTAGGCTGGAGAGCTGAGGAGCGCTGCTGGGAACTGTAGTTCTTCATCTGCCCCTTCTTTATGGGGGTCTGGGGCAGTTTGAGGGATGTCTTGAGGGGAGAGCCCTGGTAGACCAGCCTCTTAGCAGGAAGACTAGAACACAGGGGGAGTACATGTATGATATAAGGGTTCAGTAAAAAAGGTTTCTGGTTCAGTTACGTGGCTGTGCCTGGTTCTCACCTCTCACAGTCTACAGCAGAGACCTTCCTCTTCTGACCTCTTAATTTTGGCGACATAGTTTCTTCTGACCTGGTGCAGTGGACAACATTTTTAGACATCACTTAATTTTAAATTAATTGAACGGCAGTGAAAAGATGTATAAAGTTAATCAACTTCGTACAAAATAGTACATAACCACTGTTCAGGCTGCTCATATTTAGATTTGTTACTCCAATATTATTGGCGGGAGGGTCTTCAAAGGAGTTCGTCCACATCGTGCGTTAAATATAGAAAATGTAGCTAGTCATAAACTAAATAATCTGTTTTTCATTGTGTTAATGTGGGAACATTAATGTAATTAAAATTAACAGTTTACCACCAGAGCGAGTTAGTTTACTAAATGGCGCTTACACATTAGATAGATTAATATGGCAAAAAAATGCACAACGCTGTTGAATACAATGCTCCTGCTGAATGAAACTGTTTTCCATACATACTAAATGATTACATACCGAATCCACGATTATTGTCCAAGTTATAAAAGTGAAGTTATAAAAGTTAAGGTTCGCGTGACTTTCCTCTCTCGTGACTCAGAATGTTTAGAACTGGATTTTGAACCGCGCGCGCCTCTCTAGAAAAAAAAGGTGCACGTCATGCGTGACGTACATCTGACCCGGAAGCAGTTGGACCAGTCTGAACCACTTTCTCCGGGTGTTGTACAAGGCGAGGTGTTTTATTTCTGTTTATCAGGCACAATAAAGTTAAATATAGATTCATACAGTCTTGTAACATTCACTGCGATTTCCAGTATTGTTTTAGGATAGTTTTTTTCGTTACTCACATTCATGCAGGATGGTATTTTATTTCACGAGTGCTGGTAAGTTGAGTCGTGTCTCTTAACCCACCCTGCAGTACTAACTGTAATCAGACTATGGAGCTTTACTGTAGTAAACCATTCAGCCATCAGTAATGTGCTGTAACAGTGAAATACAGTCCCATGACAGGACACCGCTTCCTCTACCCACACTGGACCTCCTTGTGTGTGTTCAATGCTCTGACCTGTCTAAGTGTTCATATTGATCAATGTCTCTCTTTGTCATTCCAGTTGTGTCTCCTCCCTACACCATCTACATGGGGAAGGATAAATATGAGAGTGCGTTGCTGATCACTTCACTATATAACAGTGCATGCTGGTACAGTAGAACAGTATTTAAGCCCAGATTTGATATGTGGTGTGCTTTTTTTCTTTCTGCAGATGAGGACCTTATCAAGTACGGCTGGCCTGAAGACATCTGGTAAGATATCACATATCATAGATTGAGCACCGCATTATTACTGAGTCATCATGTACATTTCACCACCATACCGTCTAAAGGCAGGGGAGCACATTGATCGATCCGATGCAGCGAGCAGTATTTCGTTCAGCCACTAGGTGGCGGTAAACACTAGCAGGACACCCACTTGTTGACCCTGGGACTGTGTTGACGCTGTTGTGACACCTGCAGGTTTCACGTGGACAAACTGTCCTCGGCCCACGTCTACCTGAGAATGCCTAAGGTAAGGGACATGTCATCACAGCTGCTGGTGATCTTAGGTGGTGCACAGCTGCTGGATCTGCTGTGTCTCTGTGTCTCCCCTTAAGGGACTGACCATAGATGACATTCCCAAGGAGGTGCTGATCGACTGTGCTCAGCTGGTGAAGAACAACAGCATCCAGGGTAATGAGCTTATAATAATAATAATAATAATAATAGTCATAATAATGTGTTTTCTGTGGCGTTTTCTTAAATGAGTTTAGATGCTTTACACAGATATGGAATGATAACGATGATAGCGCTAGTTCATTGCGAGGTGTTTCGCAGGCTGCAAGATGAACAACATCAACGTTGTTTACACGCCCTGGGCTAACCTGAAGAAGACAGGAGAGATGGACGTGGGACAGATCGGCTTCCACAGACACAAGGAGGTCGGTCGTCTTACCCATCCAAAGCAGGGGTGTCAGACTGGTGCCATCGAGGGCCAAGAGGGTGCTGGTGTCAACCAAACACTACACCAGCTGATTACACTAACGAGTTTGGTTGAAGTGAAAACCTGCACCCTCTTTACCCTCGTCGGCACAAGTTTGACACTCCTGATCTAGAGTCTAGAAAGTTCTCACAAACGAAACTCTGTCGCTCACGCGTTCGCCGCGTTCTGTAACCACGTTCTGCGGCGTAGGTGAAGCTCGTTGCCGTGGAGAAGAAGGTGAACGAGATCGTCAACAGGCTGGAGAAGACCAAGGACGAGCGCTTCCCCGATCTGGCAGCCGACAGGGAGGCCCGAGACCGCGAGGAGAGGAACGAGAAGAAGGCCCAGATACAAGACCTGAAGAAGAAGGAGAAGGACGAGATGAAGAAGAGAAAAGAGATGGACGAGCTTCAGTGAGTTCAGGGACGTTGGCAGACGTGGCGTCCAATCAGCTCTGAGCTTTCTCTCCGCTCGACGAGCCTTTCTAGTTGACACAACTAAACTGAAGTGGTTAAAGATGGATGACGTCTTTCTCATTGAACATCAGTCACAGGGAGCACAGAAGCTTGTTGTCATTTTGGTTCCTCTCTCTCTTTTTCCAGGAGTTACTCCTCACTTATGAACAGTGACAACATGACAACCAATGAGGTGAGTTTGAATAACCCTGGAAACTCTCCTATTCAGCAGTGGATGAACTAACATCCATGACGTGTGATTCTGACTGTGTGTTTTTATTTAGGATGGAAATGACTCTGATGACTTCATGTGAAGGGGGGGTGGGGTCACATGTCATCCTAGAGACAGACGGCTTCATCTAACCGCCATCGCTGGGTACTCTCACTGTTCTCAGACAGTGCAGCACTGACATTGTACATAGACGGATACAAACTCTCCTCTCTACAGTATATGCACAGGAGCACTTGTGCCAACAGCAATTTGGGATGTGTGTGTGTTTGTGAGTGTGTGTGTTTGTGCGTGCGTGAGCAGCTTAACTCCCTGTCAAACTCTCCTGAACCAACCTCCAGGACGTTGCCATGACAGTGATATGGTAAACAAATTCAGGTAAAACATTCACAGTCCACGGAAAGAAGCAGGTTCAGAACTGATCCTAGGCTGTAGACTGAGACCTATGCTACATAGTCATCGCTCCACTCTTCACATCAACACCTTTGCATGCCTGTTTATTAAACACTATGAATGGGTGTATATAGTGGCCTTGTGACCGGTATGTCCATCTGTGGTCACTAAGTATGCACAGGAACACCCGTTGTTGTTATTTGTTTGTTATTGTTTGCCTGAGCGACGCTGCTGCCCTCTACCCTCAGATCCTGGCTGGGATTTTAAGCCCCGGAGCTGGGTTCAACCTCACTGTTTGATTTGATATGATTATATAAAAATTCTGAATAAAATGTTCCCTTGTTTAACGAGGTTGTCTTTACTCTTTATTGAGACATGGCGTTATGGTAGATACAAGGGAACAGGGAAGTGTTACCATAGTAATACAGTAAAACCATAGTTTCAGTCTTTGGTTGAGCCATACTTGGGAGGTCGTGGCGCAGTCAGTTGGGGTGTCAGGTTAGTAATCAGAAGGTCCCTGGTTCGAACCCTGGCTGTGTCAACATGAAGATGTGTCCTTGGGCAAGGCACTTCACCCTACTTCCCTCAGGGGGGAATGTCCCTGTACTGTACTGTAAGTTGCTCTGGGTAAGAGCGTCTGATAAATAACTACTAAATGTAAATAAGAATGGCTTTGACTCAGTGGGCCAAAGCAGTGTTGTGTCCTGCAGGAGGCTGTAAGACTGGGTTCCATAGGGGTAGTTAGTAAGGACAGGCCTCTGATGTCTGTGTTAACAGGGCTGCTAACAAGAGTCAAAGCATAAAGGAGAGGCCTTTGCTTCCTCTGCATTGAATCTGTAACAAATAAAGCTGTTCTTCTCAAGAGAAGTCAGATGGTTCTGTGTTCAGTCGATGTTAACTGTTAAATATTCATTGTTTCTCATCCAAATATTTCAGTGAAGCATGAAGAGAATTTGTGCAGAGAACCGTGAATCGTTTCATGGTTTGGGCATTGAAATAAGATACCCATTGTAGCCAATAACATTGTAGCTAAATGTTAGTCAAGCATTCTCTAATGGTTAATTGACTACGGCAAAATCAGTGTTAAATTGGCAGCATAAACATTTAGCTGGATTTCAGATGTAATAATTATTTTCACAATGGTTTTAACTTAGTTTAACTGAAATAGTGGCACACTAGTTTATTGTCATAAAAGCCTATTTAACATTCTGCAGTTATATAACATACAATCCCATGTAATTGGGTCTTAAAAGTTTAGCCAGATATTAACACACACTATTTCTCCTGCTTTTTTCTCATTATTACATAATGAGATTTAGCTGTTAGCTAACACTAAATCAACCAGGATTACTGGAGACATTGCAGATGAGAGGAAATTAAGTTCCATAGTGAACACTTTTGTTATACTGCAGGCAAATTTGCTCTTGCAATGCCTATTTCCTACATTTGGTTCTTTATTATGGATGGTCTGTAAGTCATAATCAGTTTCTCTGTGCTTCCTGGAATGACAATCACCTCCTTGCTTTCCTGTGATAGAGGAGACACTGTTGATGCTGGTTCTTTACTACAGCGCAACTATCAAAAAGTCAGACAATGGACAACATTCAATACAGGCCCCACTTTGATTAAACAAAAACACGTAAGGGCTCATGTTCCCTTTGTACCACTAGATGGCGTATTGTTACCTCAAATATTTGTTGTTTATTTACAGGGGAAATGACTGGGATGACATTCGCGTTTTCTCACTTTCCTGTCTTAATTTTTCTACCAATCTGCGTTTCCATCTCTGTTACATACATGAAAAAATAACTTTTGTTCCCTCTGAAAATACTTCTGACATGAACACGTTTCAAGAAAGCTTGACAAGACCACATTGTTTTTCCTTTTACGTTCAAGATGAATTATTTTTCATCTTAAATGTTCATCTTGTTATGCTTTCATTTAAATTGGGAAGATGAAAAGCCGCCTGTTTTTCTCATTCCGAGGTGTTTTATTTGGGACTAACAAGCCGTGAACTCCAGGACCCAATTAGCATCTGACTGGAGCCTGTCATGGAAAATATTTTACTGGAATAAATGTAATATGTGGGAAGGCTAAAGGTTACAGGAATCACCCAGAATATGAGTCTGGCAGCGAGGCTGGGAGAGCTGAGGCTAGTCAGGCTACAGCAGTCAGGCTGGCCAGCTCTGTCATGACCAATCAGCTTCATATTTACCAGAAGAAAGCAGGCAGGCATATGTTTTCCTTTATGAATGGTTACAAACCAAGGAAGGGTTCAGTACTTCCATGTAATCAACAGGTTGTTGGTTGAAATCTACACTTCTCTTTGGACGTCCAATCAAGTTTATTAAACCAAAGTTATAACTGGACTTGTGCCAACCCTGGCTGTGCAGAATACCCTGCTCACTTCCTTCTAAGGCAGCAGCGGTTCTTAACCTTGTTGGAGGTACTGAACCCCACCAGCTTCATATGAACATTCACTGAACCCTTCTTAATTGGTCTTGTCATCATGAATCATATGAGTCGGATGACCTCCACCGAACCTCTGAGACTGACTCACCGATCGAACCCAGGTTAAGAGCCACTGTTCTAAGGACTGATGCTGACTCAGTGAAGTGAAGTCAGACTCACTCAGTGCTCACTTCTGCATTGTGTCTGAACATGCTTGAACACCTTAAGCTACAAGACCTACAATTTGCACATTTTAATGCTTGTTATGTTTATGACGGAAACATCTTTGGGGGACAACCCACAATAAAACTCAAGATAGCTGCTGAAAATAATTAAAACTAATAAAAGTTTAAAGCTTTTAAAAAAACTAATAATGATTATGATCTGCTTTTTGTGGCATAACTCCTCTTTTTGATGATCGTACAGTTTGTGCTTATGGATTGGAACGTTAGAGGAACAGGTTGAGGCTAACCTAAAACATGAAAGAACTCGTGTGGAGGAAAATTAATTTGTGCAGCCAAGGAAAGCGTTAGCCTCATTGGCAGGACATGCTCACCCACTCAGGTGGAAACCGTGACCCATGTCCATGTAGGACACTGCCCTCCTCTATCCCTGCTACTCCCTCACTCCCTCTTGTAGGACACTGCCCTCCTCTATCCCTCCTACTCCCTCACTCCCTCTTGTAGGACACTGCCCTCCTCTATCCCTGCTACTCCCTCACTCCCTCTTTCTGTTCTCCCTCTCTCCACATCTATTGCTCTTCTTCTCATCTCCTGTATCCCGGCCCTTCCAGTTGGTTTTTGTGTTATTTGGGAATGTGCGCCCCAGTCCCTGCCAGAGAGCCAACCCCATCCCCAGCCAGAGGCCCTGTCCTGGGCAGGGACCCTCTCAGTCAGAGGCAAGGCCTAGTCTGGGATGCAGCCTGGTGCTCAGCCAGAGAACCATCCAGAGACACTCTTCCAACCATAGACCCAACCCCAGTCCTGGCCACAGACACACACACACACACACACACACAGACCCCCCCCACACACACAGACCCGCCCCCCCCCCCCCACACACACACACACACAGACACACACAGACACACACACACACAGACCCACACACACAGACACACACACACACACACACAGACCCACACACACAGACACACACACACACAGACACACACACACAGACACACACACACACACAGACACACACACACACAGACACACACACACAGACACACACAGACACACACACACACAGACACACACACACAGACACACACAGACACACACACAGACCCACACACACACATGAGAGAGAGGGAAGTTCCCCAGCCATGCAGAGGAGTCTGTGTTGTCTCATGTCAGCAGCTGTGCAGCTTGTTTTACCTTCCTGACTGCAGTCACAGTAACAGTTCCCACACGTGGGGCGGTATCGTGGTCACACATCTGCCCTGGCGCTGGTCACAGAAACACACTGGCCCCTCGGTGATCATGGTAA
The DNA here is from genome assembly GCA_030340665.1 of Neosalanx taihuensis. NCBI lineage: Eukaryota > Metazoa > Chordata > Actinopteri > Osmeriformes > Salangidae > Neosalanx > Neosalanx taihuensis. The sequence continues at coordinate 816,679 of CM059299.1, read as the reverse complement.
CAAGGGCCTCCGGCGTGGTCACCGTAACAACCGCTCCCTCAGTGGTCATACTAACAACTGCTGGTGGTTACAATGACAGAGGAAGAGGACCACACACACACACACACACACACACACACACAGTCACTGCCACAGTCGCCAGAGAACAGGCTGAGTGGAGCTCCCCAACAACTCCTCCATTCCTTTCTCCATTACTCCTTTTTTCCCCTCCCTCCCACCATAAGCATCCCCACATTAACATGAGAGATGTCCTGCTTCAGTGTGGTCCCAACATCAGGCCAGCTGGACACTCCAACCAAAAGCAAACCAAGCCATTAAACATAGCTGAGTGTGTATCCTATGTGTGTGTGTGTGTGTGTAGCTTAGATGGTTCTTTTTTCCCAAAGAAAGACATGTAGGCCACGAGAGGAGAAAGGGGGTTTGGGGCTAGAGGGCACTATTGTGCACTCACACACATTTATCAGACACTTTTATCCAAAGCGACTTACAGTAAGTACAGGGACATTATCCCTGAGGCAAGCAGGGTGAAGTGCCTTGCCCAAGGAGACAACGTCATAGAGCCACAGCCGGGGTTCGATCTCACAACCTTCCGATCATGAGGCCAACGCCTTAACCATTGAGCCATCTGACACCCGACATACACACACTATGACACCTGGGGTGTTTGTGTGACTGTTGACATCTATTCCTCGGCTGTAGGACTCCCTGCTAGTGTTTGTTGTACAGGAACAGGAGGAGAGGGAAGAGAAGGAAACTTTGATTGATGCAAATGGCAACTATAGGTCAACTGATTAATGTGAAAATGTTGATATTCTTTATCCAAGTTAATATGGCCGGTCACATGGTCAGTCTAGAAGGATCTGATGTGAGGTCATTCACTTCGGAGGGTAACTTAGGTGTGCTGCTGGAAGGTTTTTTGGAGGTTAACTCAAGCTACATCTGCAGTTGCAGTATTCCCTGCACCAGGTTACAGAAATAGAATGATGGCCTGAATTTACTGGAGCGGAAAAGACCCATGAGAATCATGTTCAGAGCTAAAGTGTTCTTATTTGAGAAATGATAGAAAATGTAGGATTTGTGCATTTTGTATTTGGAAAGTTACAGAATCATGTTTAGGAGATTCATATTGAATGTACAGTATTGAATGTTTTGATGAACTGAACATATTCGAGGTTTCAGAGGATTGTCAGGGTAGATGGACAGAGAGGCCTTTTAGAATTTGTCCTCTGTACATGATTATGGTTGTAAGAAGTTGTTAACTTCCATGATCAGTTCTAAAACCTGACTCTGGAGAGGGGTGGTGAAGTCAACTTCCTGTTTGAAAATGATTAACAAGCCAAGCTGAGTGACCTGGTTTTCCTCTTTACAGATCAATAACGAGAGGTTCTGTTAATCTGAAAACATGGAGGCCTGGCAGAAACAAGCCTGCTGTTAAAGGCCAGCAGTCATGTGATCGTCTCTGAAACTGAAGGCTGTAAGGATAAACACATTTCTTCTTTCATGTTGTCCTCTGGTAAACCTCTCAGACAGACCAAGTTGTTCTCAGACACATCTTCACTTCAGACCACTTTAATCACATTTTATTTGTTCAGACTTTTTTTACAAGCATCGTCACAAAGGGCTTCATAGTTGCCCTCAGATGCTAGACGACAAAAACACATTTTGTGAAGGATCACATTTGGAGTCGCTGCTCCACATCTGAGCATGTTCTCTGGTGAGACGTCTGCACATGCTCAGGTTTCAGGTTCTTACCAGAGCAGAGGAATCTGTCTCCCCCCCACGGCTCTGTGGAGGATTTTCCTCAGTGTTTAGTTTGGATGGCTGGAGAGTACGGACACAGCATCTGGCCCAGCAGTGAGCTGATGCTGCAGGAATCCACTATAAACCCTCTTCTTTGAGATGGCCCTCTGCTTCCTTCCAACTCCACCCTGCCTTTGTGTGTGACATCTTTGTGTGTGTGTGTGTGTGTGTGTGTCAGAGAGAGTGAGTGCATGCGTGTGAGTAGTCTTGGTATGCATGAAGACTTTTTAGGAACCACACTTTGACTAGTTGCTGAAATGTACTTTCACACAAACCTCAGTTAGCTTAACCACACAGAGTGTGTTTTCAAATGAACTACTCACAAGAAAGATCCTGTGGAAGGTAAAGAGTTTGGGTCCTACAGACAGCATTACCAAGAGCTGCCTCAAGAGACGTACAAGCATAACAAAGAGACTCGCTCAGACTTTGTTGTTTTGGCCTGTTCCACACAATGACACTATAAATAAAGATTTCATTATATCAACAGCCCCAAGGCCTAAACCAGGAACCAGCTGCAACCAGACAGAAATATGTCTCTGTGGTAAAGATGATAGCAACATTGTTAATCTCCACTGTCTAGAGAGGATTACCTCTATCTGTGTTAGATTATTTACTTCTGTGATCAGTTGTGTCAATTTAATAGTTTTCTTATGGTGACCTTGAGAGGGAAAGTTTATTTTAGGAAGAGTCTAGATCTTATTCTCTTTCAGATCTTACTGACAGGATGGAATGTCACAGAGAACAAACAGTCAACGGTTTGTGCTCAGCCAATTTGGGGATGATGACCATAGAGTGCTGACTATATCGTTTTTGTATGATCTAAATCCATAATTTTGGGGGGAATGTGACAATATGTAGTTTGTTATAGTTCTGGGAATGTGTTTTTTCAACTAAGCTCTCCTCACCTCACCGATTGATTCATTGTCATTATTTGTCTTTCACTTTCTTTGTCTGAACATAAATAAATACAATTAGGCCAAAACCTTCTATTGCACCCATATTGCAGAGTGTTGTTATTGACATGTCGTCAGGTGTTTTCTCTCTCTGCTCTCCAGCTGTGTGGCGCTATCCTCTGGTCATTGGACTGCAGGAATGCCATGGAACATTCCAGTGGTTTTGAAGACACATTCATTGCCGAAACATTCATTGCCAATGAATGGAAAGTACAAATGTGTCCTTTAAACTACCCTGGAATATATATATATATATAGATATCTTGGAGATATCTTGGAGGTTTAGCTTTAAATGTTTTGAGAATTCTGTGCAAATTAATGGCGTATGGTGTCCAAACCTCATTTGGCACTTACTCTGCAAATGTGACATTTAAGAAGTGAAAAGCGAACATTACTGTAATAAACGTTAAACTGCTGACAGGTCCTAAGTACATGCTGAATATCTTCCAGGTCAACCACACGTCGAAGAGGAATGAAACATTCCAGTTACTCACTTTTCTGCTTCTGTACCCACAGTCCTCCTCCAGTCCTCCCCCAGTCCTCCCCCAGTCCTCCCCCAGTCCTCCCCCAGTCTTCCTCCAGTCCTCCCCCAGTCCTCCCCCAGTCCTCCCCCAGTCCTCCTCCAGTCCTCCTCCAGTCCTCCCCCAGTCCTCCCCCAGTCCTCCCCCAGTCCTCCACCAACCACTAGTCACCCACTGGTCAACCAATATCTCAGTCAACCACTGATGAGCCGCTGGTCAACTATCCTGGTCAACACCTAAATTACTTGAGTAAACCTTTTGCTTTGACCATTAGCGTTACATAAGGTCCATCACTCAGAGAATGCAAGCATTGTGGGAGTAACAGTTCCCAAAAAAGTATTCCTGTATACGGGCTTCAGCTCCTGCTGTATCGAGCCCTTGTTGGTGTAGGCAGAAAGTCACACGGTCCCTCACAACTGCAAAGTTTAGAAAATCTTTTAAAGTTTGGGTGGGTCACATTCCCCATTTACAAACTTTCAAAACAATAAGTAATGTAGTTTCCATCCATTCTCATGTCCCAAGGAGCCAACCTGCTCTAACTCTCACCCCACCCCCACCCCCCCTGCCTGGTCTGATCATGGTAACCCCTTCTGCCTCCCTCCACCCTCCCCCCTAACTGACTTGCCAGGGTGACCATCTGGTTGGTGTTAGCCTGTTTTTTTTCCCCAGCCATCCTGTTTCTTCCTCAAGTTTACCTCCCTCTCTTCATCCTCTCCATGTTGCCGCCTTACCCCTTACCCCCCCACTCCTTAAACCTCCTTCCACTTATTCCTCTCTTTTCTACCATTTTGATTACCCCCCCATCCTCACCGAGCTCCCTTTCACTTTCCTACCCCCCCCCCCCCACCTCCCTCCACCACCACACACACATCCTTACCCTCTCTCCTCCTGGACTAAGGGTTTCTCACAGCTGACCACAGATGGTGAGCTCAGCAGAAACCAAATGCCTGAGGGGGTGGGGGGCGGGGTGGGTGCGGCTGGGGGGGGGGGGGGGGGGGCAGAGAGGGGAGAAGAGGGGCTCGGTGGAGGAGAAGTGAGGGAGAGTGCAGACTTGAGGTGGAGAGGTGGGGAGGAGAATTGGAGGGAGGTGGGAAGGCAAAAAGGAGACAAGGAAGAGAGGAAGGGAGGGGCGAAGAAAGGGCCAGACCCCATAACAATAATTATAAGACCCTAACGCCCAATCCCACAATCCCATGCTTCCCTTTGCCTATTCCAGGCAGTCCTCCACTGCAGAGTTCCCACAGTTGTAGAGTTACTAGCATGTCCAAGCTCAACAAGTGAGGAAGCAGGACATTACAGAAAGCCTAGCAGCCATGGCTCCAGTTCAAACCCTCACAACATGTGCTTTCGGCCTTCAGAGTTAGAACCGTCACAGGAAGTACCTACTTTCAAACGACCACCCAGAACTGTGGTGTGGAGATGGCACTGTGTCCATCCTCTAAACCACTTTAACTGTGGACCCCATGTACATTTAGTCTTTTAGCAGACGCTCTTATCCAGAGAGACTTACAGCAAGTACAGGGATATTTCCTGCAAGGACACAACGTCATGTTGGCACAGCCAGGTTTCGAACCAGGGACCTTCTGATTACCAGCCCGACATCTTCCCTGCTCATCCACCTGACTCCCTGTGTACTCTGTAACACCTGTAGCTGAGGCTAACTAGACATCAGTCATGCTACCTGTTCCTCTCCCCTCTCTGTAACACCTGTAGCTGAGGTTAACTAGACATCAGTCACGCTACCTGTTCCTCTCCCCTCTCTGCTCTCTCCTCCATCGTTGTTCAGTCCTCGCTTCCTTCATCATCGTTCTCTGTTTGACACTTTTGTTTTGTTTACACTTTCTTTTTTTGTCACACACGTACCGTGATGTCACACATGTGGCGTGATGTCACACACGTACCGTGATGTCACACACGTGGCGTGATGTCACACACGTACCGTGATGTCACACACGTGCCGTGATGTCACACACGTGGCGTGATGTCACACACGTGCCGTGATGTCACACACATGCCGTGATGTCACACACGTGGCGTGATGTCACACACGTACCGTGATGTCACACACGTGCCGTGATGTCGCACACGTACCGTGATGTCACACACATGGCGTGATGTCACACACGTGTCGTGATGTCACTCAGCTCAATGTGATGTGTTGATTGTTTTTCCAAGTCATCTGTCATTAAGATTTCAGGCAGGACAGTTTACGACAATCGGTTCATTTGTTCTCTTTCCGGGACACCAAATCTAGGAGACGTCACCTAAATTCAAAACACGCATGCAGACACGCATGCAGACACGCATGCAGACGTGCACACACCCAAACAGAAAAACAAACACACATGCACATGTTCACACACACGTTAACACGCATCCTGAGAGACGTTACCTAACCATACTCTTGACAACACCATTCTAGCCCATTACAAGTACAGCTGTTTAAACAGGCTGTTTTCAGACTTGCTCAAGGTGACCAGATGCTTATTATTCTACTTGGTGATATATAAACATAGGCTGCACTTGTCTGCAAGTCAAGGCTTAGGATAGTGAGTCAGCAGCTTTCTCAAAGTCTAAAGGTACGACACAGTCAGCAGTTTTAGCAGACTTTTCTTCACTGTTTTGAGTTAGAATAATAGCAATAATAAGTGTAACTAAACCTTAATCACTCTTCCTCCGGGCAAGGAGGAGACACCCATGTAGCTCACGAGAATGTCTTTCTACAGTCTCCTATTCAGAATCACAAGCAGGGCGGCCGGTCGGATGCTTATCTCTCCCACACCCATCTCACTGCAGTCCACATGAACTCACAGACATCTCGTTTCATCTAAGATGACTGAAACCACAATCAGATTAGAGCAGTTTCAATTCCACACAACCTCAAGGCGGCTGATCCTGATTTTCCCCTCAACAGAGAGGTTGTTAACTCCTCCCCAGAGATCTGAGAACATTCCCTGACAGTTCTGTTATTCCAATCCTGTAATGAAATATATAATTAGAGGCTAAATTCTGTTTGTTTATTTTCACCGAGAGTGGGAACAATGCAGATTTTCGTCATTATATAAACGACATGTTTGGCAAAGTGCCTAGGCTTATTTTTTTTCACACTGGTCAATTTACACCCCCCTGCAAAGATATATGTTTTTTTTCTCCCTCTGTATTCTGAGGGTCTTGCCTCAGATATTCTCATTCTCATTTGACATTTGATTATCCTGTGGATAATCCAGAGATTTGTGCTGTCCCTTTGTGTTGTGTTGATTGAACAAAACAACAGAATATTATACATTTGCTTATTTTTATATATGCATAGTCATCTATTTTTAATGCAGTGTAGTCCTGTAACTGTATATTTTTGAAACATGATACATTTTGTTTGTTTGTTTATGTACAAAATATAGTGCACATGTCTAATTTAGCAAATAGAGACACCCACTCATTGTTCTGTCCTCTGTCCAACATCTAATTATAGTCAATCATCAGCTGTGATCCCAGAGGCAGATGGGATGGTTAAAACCTTGTCCTCTCTCAGGTAGCTGATGATTTCATTTCCTAAAAGGAGCACTTGGCCTATCAGGTTGACCTTTGGGTGACCTCGGTGCAGAGCCCGACAGGACGCTGGTTCAACACAGATTGCTGTTGTTAAATCTTCACAGGTGGTCTTTGACGGAGGTCAGCAGTTCTCCACTCCGGTCAAACGTCAGAGTCACATGGCCAACATCAGCTCAGGGTACCGGGGTAAAGCTGACCACAAGTTCTGCATGTTTTTCTTGGACTGTCACTCCTAACCCAACCCTGCTCTCACATGGTACCATTTCAAACTCAACTGTCAAAGGTTGATCACTGTAGATTAGCCCTGAATTCTCTTAGGCCTATTATCTATATTAAAGAAAATAATTCCTTGTGTTTTTAATGTAAAAGATCCCTATACACAGAACTGTAAAGGATCCAACGATCTAGTTTGGTTAACGTCTATAGCATGGCCTTAAAGTTACAGAATAAAGGCCTCCATTTACACAGAGCATTATTAGATATTCCAGATCACCTTCAATTTGCACTTAAATTATATTTGCACCTTCAATATAGAACATCTGTATATATTGAACATATTACATTTTGCCCCTACTTCATCTGTATATTTATTGCTAATCTTTTTTATTTTATTTCCATCTGTTACATTGCACTAACCTTTACATAACTGCTCATTTAACTAATCAGAATTTAACTAATCTGTACATAACTTCTTTAAATGATCTGTATATAACTGCTTCTCTTGCACCTCTGATGGGATGCCTTCAGAACTGTTTCCTTGTATTTATACATGCGAAAAGACAATAAATCTAATCTAATCTCATCTCATCCACTGAATTCCAGCATAGCTTGCATAGCTGAGACCTGTTCTTCCACTCTAGGGATACTTTCCTGACGATAGTAACCACAGCCTGGAAAACTAGAGCCACATTCATGGGATTGATAGTAAAGGTTATATAGAAAGGAAAGAGCCAGGTAGGAATATATAACTCATATTTATAAACAAAATCACAAAATCCCTTTTTAGGATCAGAAAGAACAGATCAGACAGATGGAAAGTTGAGCGAATGGAACGATGGAACTAATTATGCAGTCCCAGGGAACAGAGCGACAAGGGAACCACATGTTCAGTAAGTCACGAGGGTCACAGAGGCTTGCGTACGTCTTCCACGGTACATTTCAAACGGTTCTCTGTTGGGAACTGTTCCGGAAAACCTTAAGACTTTAAAAGTGATTTTCAATTCTGCGGTTTTTAAAGGAATGATTGGCGTTCGTTTTCCTTGTTTGTAATTTCCAGAAAAGCCTTTACTGGAAACTTTACATTACGTGTCGATATTTTATGATGCTTTCCCACCTCATCTTTCAAGTAATGTGAACCAGCTAGCAGTTTGTTGGCAACTTCTCCTCAGTGCAAACGCCCTGTTTGAAAGTTTTTTACGTCCATCTTTGTTCTGGGTTAGTCTATGACTCAATGAGTTCGTATGATTTATGACAGGGATTTTTGCAAAGTTTAGTTTTTGCCTACACTGCTGTTATTGATATTTCTCACTGGACATTGTTGACTTGTGAAAACCGACACAAAGCAGGAGTCACTTATCTTCCTTCGCTGGAAACCTTGAAACCCACCAGCCTCCATGAGAGTAGGAAAACCGTTAAATTGTTTCTTTGTGTCAACAAAAACATTGTCTGTCCTGCTGCTTTGCTCAGCGCAGCGTTGTAGCTCGGTCTGTCCTGCAGAGAGGTCATGCTCTTCAAAACCAACATGACCTCTGATGTAAACTAACTCTAAACCTCACATTAATGGGAGGGAAACATGTGGCACAGTCGGTTAGGGAGTTGAGCACTCTACTCAGGTCCCTGTTTCGAAACCCTGGCTGTGCCAACATTACGTTGCGTCCTTGGGCAAGGCACTTCACCCTACTGCCTCAAGGGGAAGCTGGAGTTGAGTGGTGACATTTGGAAAGACGCGGCGAGTTCAGAGGTGAAAACTCCTGCCTTAGTCTGGCCCACTGTTACGTGGAGAGCAGGAGGGAGAGAACGGATGTGTGAAATGTTTTCCACCTGGGGACGAGAGCGAGCTGGATGCTGGCTGCACACCAGGATGGAACATCTGGTGCCGCTGATTCTGGTGCGGTGGCTGTTTCAGTCAAAACACCACCGCCCTCCCTCCTGTCAAACCTCACTTTGTCCAGTTTTGTGAAACGTTTTGAAGCATTTGTAACGTGACGATTTCTCATGCAGCAGATTTATAGAAGTGGTCAGCCTCTGTACTTATTTATACAGTCTGAACGAGGATTTTGACTGTATGGGAGGCAGTGTTAGTAATCTAAATGTAGTTTTTGTACCAGAATGGCCTTTTGGGCTTGAAAAGAGTCTTGCTTCCATTGAAGCAGATATGGGGGTTGGTATTCAACATAAACACATATCGAATTAGACAAGTCTTTCTCTATATAAACAGATATAGCTTTGGACTAGTCTTCCTTTACATAAATAGATATATGAATTAACTAGTCTTCCTCTACATAAACAGTTTTTAGTGTGTTTTCTGCAGAGGATTCCAGCTCTGCCAGCTCCAAACCCTAAAGTCTCAGAATGAGTCTAGACCATTAGAAAAAACTGCTACTCTTCCCAAACTCCATAACCTTTAAACATTATATTCAACCATGCGTAGTAAACCCTTGTAAAAAATCGAATTCAAATACAACATGTCTGTGGGAGTGCTTAATGTTACCACAGTTGCGGTCGCTAATGCAACGCTAACAGTGAAAACTGGATTTGAGAAACATTGGTTACATTGGTTATCAGGTAGGGCTATAATATATAATGTTTAAAGGTTATGGAGTTTGTGAAGGGTAGCAGTTTTTTCTAATAATTGGAGCAGGACCCATGAAGCCAATAAAGGCTGTTACAGGGATAGGCTGTTATCAGCGGGGCTTCACTAACTCTGGTATAGCATAGGGGCCCCAGGGACCTCTGGTATAGCACAGGGGCCCCAGGGACCTCTGGTATAGCATAGGGGCCCCAGGGACCTCTGGTATAGCATAGGGGCCCTAGGGACCTCTGGTATAGCATAGGGGCCCCAGGGACCTCTGGTATAGCACAGGGGCCCCAGGGACCTCTGGTATAGCATAGGGGCCCCAGGGACCTCTGGTATAGCATAGGGGCCCTAGGGACCTCTGGTATAGCATAGGGGCCCCAGGGACTGGACAGGAGACTGGAGAAAGCTGTATTATTGTGTTGCAGCCTAAAATGTGCCATCTGTAATGATGCGTCTATTGAAGGTCTGTCCCAACACTTTACAACTGTGTGGTGATTTATGGTACAACATGTGGTAATGGTTTAGACAAGCTGCTGGAGGTCAGCTAGCCAGCAGCTTTAAGTCGGCTTGCACACCACATGTGTGAAGGGAGGAGACGAGAGAGTGGAAGAGAGCGAAAGAGAGAGACATGAAGCAAAATTGTATTTTAAGACAACAAGAGCCTTCTGCTCAGACACTCAAATTTCAACTTGATCTTTGTAGCCTTTGCAGAACAAGAATGAATATTGTTTCACACAGTATCTCAATAAAATCTGTGTCTCTGTAATCTTTCTGAGAAGTGAAATTTACATTTTTTCATTTTTTCATTCGGTCTTCTAGCTCCACCGGATTTGGACAGACTTCATATTCAGTTTTTGTTGGTGTTCGGTGTCCTTCAAAGATCTTAAGGGAAGCTGGTAGAGAACACAACTGTCACCACACAGCAAGGACAGTCAGTGAATTATAGCCCACAGGGCAAGAAACCTGAACTGTATGAACAACAACAATAAATAAAACTGTGTTTGAGTTCTAAAATAAAATATGACGTACAATGAAGGCATTTATTTAACAGTGATGCAAGCCAGTCGCATTGTTTTATACAGACCCAAATGTTAGCAACATTAGTGTCCATTGTCACTTCCAGATGTTGTAGTTGCTATTGGAAATATACAAAGCAAAACATAGGATTATGTGCATAGATTAATATGAATTTAACGATCTAATATGGGATTTACTTCAGTTGTTACATTGACTGGTACAATGCTTCAAAACTATAAACACATTCAACTGTAAGTACAATTATGTACAATGTAAAAAAACAACCTCTAAATCGTTTAAATTCAAGATCGTAAAATGCTGTCTAAAAACAAATATATGTGATCTGTGATATGTAAGTCAGTGAAATACAAGGTAAGCTGATGACTAACTAAATGTTCATTCATGTGCCTTATTAAAGCGCTTCATCATTCATCCACACGAAACAGAGCCATAACTACATTCCAACAGCTTGAAACTTTGAGATCTGTATTCAGAGTGCCTGCTCTGAGACATTACACATATAAAACACTTAACTGCCTCTTTCATAAATTTGACACTTTATAAAACCGGTAAAGTGCTATCATAAAGAAAATGGGAATTAATGAGTGAAGGTTTCACATACTATATATAAATGTGACTAGACTCTTTAAAAAAAAATCTCTGAGCCCCCATGAAAGTGCTTGGTCATGTAAACCTTGACTGTACACCACTCCCACTTGGATTTTCGGAAGTTCTTCGAATGTGTGAATCCAACCATTCATCCATTTCAACCATTCCCTCTTGTATAATACATTCAATTATATGTAATCTTGTGATTGAGCCTTTGTCCATCAGTCTAAAAGCAGTCTCTTAAACTCTCGGATGAGATTTAATGGTTTCTTGTCTGAAGAAATGACTGGACTGAGTCACAGGAGAGATTTGGTTTGTACTCATGGCAACTTTGTTCATTCTTTCCCTCCTTTTTTAACAATGTCAGTTCTTGAAATCCCCTGTCTGCCAGTTCATCACCTTCACCCAGAAAGGTCAGTCCCACACAAGTGTGTATATGTATTTAAGGAATGCCAAGCCAAAGGAAGAAAGTTTGTAACAGGCAATGCCAAACTTTGCCTTTAAAGATATCAAACTGTACGTCTGAAGCACGTCCTGTTAAGTCTACAGGTGATAGGTAGCATGGTCCGTATTCCCTCAGGAGACTGTGGGGGACACATGGGCTGGTAGTCCTGGAGGTCCAGGGGTTCCTGGGGGACCAGGGGGCCCCACAGGCCCAGGCTTCCCTCTGGGTCCTGGGATACCATGGACCCCTGGGAGCCCAGCCTGGCCCTGGATTCCTACAGGTCCCTTAGGTCCTGAAATCCCATCCTTGCCTATGGTTCCCATGTCACCCTTCTGTCCAGTCTCACCACGGGGGCCAGGTGGTCCCAAGGCACCTTTAGCTCCTTTGACGCCAATCGCACCCTTGGTCCCAACTGGCCCCACCTCGCCTTGTGCTCCCTTAGATCCAATGATTCCCTTCTCACCCAGGGGGCCACGGTTCCCTCCCAGGCCCCTGTCCCCCTTAGTACCAGTTAGACCAACAGGACCCTTGGCTCCTGTCTCCCCTCTGTTCCCCTTGGGACCAGGAGGACCAGGGAGACCTGCAGAGTGAAGAGAGACCAACAGGTAAACATGGAGGTATTTTAATAAGTCATAACTAATGATGTGTTCACAACAGACACGATTTGCGATTTGGGCGTCTGATTTATATGTGAAGTCATTTTCCCCTACCTTTCACTATAGTGAAGTTTTGAATCAGCTGGCCGTGGTGCGTATCCACCAGCTTCATTTCCTCCATCACCATGGACAGGTTCCGAACATCCATGTCCAACCTCACCCTGAGCATCAGGTCTTCTTGTCTCAGGACTTCAGCCATGTGCAGTAGCAGGTCCACGGTGCGGTTGAGGTTCTGCAGGTCCTCAGTGTGGCTGGAGAGCCGAGCTTGGCAGGAGGAGCTCTCCATGTTGATGTACTTGTACATGCTCTGGACGTGGCTGACCGTGGCGTTTATGCTGGAGGAGATGGTGTCAATCTCCATCTCGATGGAGATCATCCGGGCGTCCAATGTGCTGAATCGTTCTCCGGTGCGGTTCTCATAGTATCTGTAGGGGGTCAGAACAAGACCATAGAGGTCCATCGTTAAAGGTTTGTTAAACTCTTGAAGAGGTTGATGAAAAGGAGGTCTTTTGCCTGTGTTTTCCCTTAAAGTAAAGTCTGATACTTTGTAACCCAGGGGCCTGGTTTGTGTCTGCTGTTTGTAGAGAATTCTGTCAATCGGGTCAGGCTTTTTGTAGACGACATACAATCCGTAATTCAGACACCCACTTTGAGGAAATAGTGTGTCCAGTCAGGGTCTAGAATGTCCCTGGATGCGCTGCATGAGGTTCTGTCTATGTACAGGTATTTTAAACACATGATGCCACGGTGGGCGGTCAAAAACCAAACCTTGAGTGGTAATGGAGGTCGTGCATGTTCTCCTCGTGTTCATCCATGAAGGAGGTCAGGTTGTCCAGTTGCATCTGGAGGTTCATGACCTGCAGGGTGAGGTCGTGGACCATCTCGGAGCTCAAGCTGATGCGCTGGTGGGTGACAGAGATGCCGCTCTGGATGCTCCGCACCGTCTGGGTGGTGCCGCTGGAGTTGGACTTGAGGCCGCTCAGGATCCGGCTGTAGTTCTGCCAGTCGGCCGTCATCTTTTGAAGGACTAGAGTCTCTTCGTCCGTCTTCCTTTGAAGGGTGTCCATCCACAGAGCGCTGGGGGCAGAAAAGAGCATCCAACATTCAATAAATGTTAAAGGGATGTTTTAGTTCAAAGTTTTGATGGCTGCCTCCTACCTGAGGGTCACCGTGGTGTTGACCTGCTGGACGGTGGCCTTGAGGTCGTACTGGTCCTGCGACAACGTCTTCAAGCTCTCATCAGTCTCGGTGATCACCGCCTTCCAGCCATCCACCTGGTTCAGGTACCTCTCCAGTGATTGGTTGATGAGTTTGATTGACATGGAGTAGTTCTGCATGTCTCGAGTCATCCTGTTGCTTGCTGTCTTCAGGGTCTGCTGGGTCTGAGACGCCTGGTCTAAGATCTGAACAGGTAGATAGACTCATTCAACATTTTAACCACAAACAGTGTTCGTGTGATTTATTGTTTGAGGGACAATTGGTAATATAATGAATAACATTTCATTAAATTCATGTAGCAGACTGATTAATTAAAAGGTTCATAAGAATATTTATATATATCGTATTCTTTTTTGTTCTCTGCTCTACTATTTAACTGACCTGCTCCTGCCCCAAGATCATCTTCTGCAACTCTTCGAACTCTCTTTTGAGTCGTGCCACCTCCAGCCCATAATCGGCCAGATCCAGACAGCCAGAACAGTTACTGGTGCTGCTCAGGTCTAGGGAGAGAGCAATGAACCAATGTCATACAGTGATCTGTTGATGATGAACCCCTAACCTACATACACTACTGACACCCTGCTCCTATCACCTACGCTATCAGGGGAAGGTCTATAGCTCCAAACATCCCATTACTGTGGAAACGTGTTTAATTGGATGCCAGACAACCAGAGTCCAGGGTTCAAAAACTCCTTGAGGTCAATGGGACAGAACAAAGATTTCGATCCCAGCAGAAATAACCAGAGGTAACTGGTATGTATCCTACAGCCAGAGAGATCCAGGCCTCCCCAGGGTCTTCCCATTTCAGGAGGCCAGGTCATGGGGAGAGCAAACCTCCTCCCCCCTCCATCAAGACAACCCCTTACATGCTCCCTCCTGGGCCCGAGTTCCATATTGCGTGACCCACATCTCTGAACTCTTTGGATGACCTACTTTGGACACTGAGATGTCTCTTTTTGACCGGGGGCAGGGAGGGGGGGCCTTGGCAGGAAGTCTTGGAATGCTCCATTAATCTCAGTTTCCCGCTCTTCACCTTTCTGTGAATGGATGTCCTGTCAAAACCTGCTGACACAGCTAATTTGTCTTCTTGTCTGATGTGGCTGAGTTAGGTAGAGCATGGTGCTGGTCATGTCTACAGGTCATGGGTTCAAGTCCCTACAGGTTCATATCCTAATGTAAGTAGAGTCAGGTGGCTGAGCGGTTAGGGAATCTGAACGTTGCAGGTTCCTGGCTGTGCCAAATGAGGTGTCCTTGGGCAAGGCACTTCACCCTTACTAGCCCCGGGGGAATGTCCCTGTACTTACTGTAAGTCGCTCTGGATAAGAGCATCTGCTAAATGACTAAATGTAAAATGAATATTTTAAATGTAAGTCCTTGCTTATAGTGAATAGATATACTGTTCAGAATATGTTTCTGTACCTTCAATACTCTCCTGAACTTTGGTAATCTTCGAGTGAAAGTAGGATTCCTCCTCCGATAAGTTGTCGACTTTCCGGAAAACTGAGGGAGGCACGAAGAAAATGTTAGTTAGTAAGGCAGGTTTCATGAAGAATGAAGAGAAATTCAACAGTATTAGTAACTGTTTTCTCCCTCAACTGAGGGAGTTTAATGATTTGGTCATTTCTGGGAACTGAACAATGTCTCCATTTCTTTTTTCATATTACTTTGTTTGCATTGTAGAGATTTAAAGTATGTGTTGACAAGAAGCAGAATATATTAGGGCTGGTTTACAATACAACACACAACTTACAGGGCAAAACTATAGGAAATGACTTAGCCAGATGCTTGTTTCCTCATGGACTACAGCTCCCAAAGGACCCAGAGTTGTGTTTAAAACACGCTGGAGGAGGCTGTGCTGCGTATTATAACGTTCTAGTCCCAGAGCCGAGGGATTAATAACGGCAGAGCTGGAGTCTGTTTATACTTACAAATGCTTCCATGTGTCCACATACCACCTGCTTAGCTGCATTAGGATCGAGGTGTTCTGAGTTTGAACAAGACTGGAGACCAGAGTGGTCTTACTGGGTTCGATAGTCTAGGTATGGGGGGCTGATCAACATGCATTTTTATTCACTTCCTGTGGATCTTTAAGCATGTTTAAAACCATCAGGACAGTTTTAGGAGCATAATCTATTGCCTCCAACCCTTTTCTGCTAGAGTCTGTAGGCAGATGGCTATAGCTTACTGAACTTAAGGGAGGTTTGGAAAGGAAAGAGGCTACTCGGTAAACTTCATAAACACCGCTGACGAAGGCAGGCTGGACCACTGCCTGAGTCAGGAACATGAGCTACACACTCTTAGATTCTAAGACCTGCTGTGTTTCTTTAGTTGGGAAAATTGGGTTCTGTTCTCTCAGCGATTTCATCTAGGGAATACTCAAGCAACTAGCAGTGTTAACCTGAGTTTCAAACAAAATAAGTTTTTCAACTGATGCCCTTAAAAGCTTGAAGACTTGATCTTGGTCTAAAACTTTTAAATAGTAAACACTTGATATAATGAAGTGGGAATTTCACCAATATGAAACAGATGTGGGAGTAAGTTAACTTAATATGGAATCCTCAACATATCACTGCTTCATGTTCTCCCTCTCTCCTTCTTTGTTTGGACATTCAGCCAAACACAATGTCAGAGTTTCTCCATAATAATGTTTACAATTCTTTGTTCTTATTTGGTTTCATGGCTGAGTGGGTGTGGGTTTGTTGACATAAACTGTAAATGGGTCCTCTTGGTACCAGAACCAGCCGTGAGGAGACCTCAGCTCCAGTTTAACCTTCTCACAAGTTACAAAGCAAAATCTCCAAGAGAGCGCTGAGGTGTTGTAAAAAAATAGATTTACTACCTCCCCTGTCAATCCCAAAGACATCCTGATGCATCTAGCATCTGCTAGTACTGTAATATTTGTCATGTATGACAGAATAAACCTGCTATGAATCGCAGGTTCACATGATCCAGGGAAGCCAGTGAACCTTTCAGTTTTACACAGAAGTCTGGAAGGTCTCTACCACAATCCTGCTTCTGCTCCCTTGTTACGGCTTATAGAGAAGCACTGTGGTCAATCAAGCATGACTAAGGGACCAGGTTTACCAGTGACACCAGATGACAAGGTGTCTGGACACGGTATTGTACGCACGATACTTGGTGGAAGGCCAAGTTCTGGCACAAAATTATTCACTCTAAAAGTCAGACGGTCAATCTGAATTCAATTTTGGTTTAGTTAATTGTCGTTCATAGCCTGGCTGCAGTGAATTGAGCCCAAAGTGAATGGAGTATCAGTGGAATATTTCAGCCCAGAGCAAGACTGAGCCTAGCCAACTAGCAGATCTCTCCAGAAGTTCTAAACTCAAGCTGTTGGGGGCGAACCGTTACAAACCAATCAAAGCTCCGTTTTTATGGCAGTCGGTTGCTGTTACTTGTAACTCAGGTATAATGCAGCCTGGTCCCACTTACCCAGTGATGCCAGTACTGCCACAGCAATGATGAGAAAGGCAAAAAAGCCATAGAGGACCTTGACAGCCAGTTGGAGGGAACGGGTCTGTTGGCACTTAACACAGCCACCCCGGGTCCTGCCTGAGGACGAGCACACACACACACACACACACACACACACACACACACACACACACACACACACACACACACACACACACACACACACACACACAGAATCATCTGGATGAGTCTGGATTAAATTATAGCTGCAATGTTATGTTAGACTAAGATTTAAGACTTTCTCTGGCATGGTGGGGAAGATGAGGAGGTGAACCCATAGATCACTCAGAGAGCAAGCAAAATAAATATGACAAAATCTGCTATAGTATATCTATCTAAGCTCGCTGTAACAATGTGGGGAACTGACTACTGGTCATAATCACATGAAGTAGAACTGTTGGTGTGTATTTGCATGCGTGTGTGCGCGTGCGACTGATTGCGTGCCTCCGAGTCGAACTATGCACACCAGATGTAAAAGGAACGCACAAAAACAAAGTTGTGATTGCAGGCGCATGGAGACACACACGCAGACACACATGCGCGACACGGCCAGGATCCATTCCCTACACAGCTTCCTGTTTACACAAAATGGCTGCTCCGATGTTACTCATCTGTGTCTCTATTTAGGGAATGTCTTCAGGACAATCAACACAACATGATAAGAGTTATGTTGAATGAAACAGCGTTATAGTAGACATGAACCAGAGATTTTGAGCAAATATCCAGTTGTCATAAAAAGGGTTAGTTGGGAATCTACGGTCAGTGGTCAAGAACGTAGCCAGATGGAACATACTGTATGTATACGGTTGATGTATTTAGGTTAATACAATGTTCCTCACCTCTAAAGGAGGGCATGTCCTCCTCCTCTCCAGTAAGATCCTCCTCTGGAAAAAAACACAAACACAAGATAAGTGTCTCTTCAGTGATCATCACCTTCAACTGCTCAAGTACAATATCTTCAATATCCTCATTAGAAAACGTAACCTCTGTCTGTGACGGTGTTTGCAGTAGGGAAAAACGGGGTAAATTGAGCCAGTTTGAGGCATCTTTAAAGAAAGGGCATAACAGTAATGTTTCAAACTAAACTATGTCCATTTAGTTATTCCCCCAAAGGTGGTCCTTTGGCTCAGCTTACCCCCAATGACAATGTCTGCTTTTCCAAAAACCTTATCAATACAAGGCGCGGCTGAAAGCATTTTAGCTTTCAGTATTAACATTTCTACTTACCTTTAAAGAGCTGGTTCTCGTATCCACAATAGCTATCTGCCAAACAGAGACAGAGAGAAAGAGAAATTAAAATTGCAGTCACACATCAAGAGCGTGCAGTCTGCTACTTGACAGTGTTCTAAGGAGCCACTTGCATAGTTTGTGACAGTGCTCATAAATCTCTGGATAAGGATTGTTTTGCAATTCTCAGTCCAAAACACAGAGCACTTAACTGGAGCTGGTTATGAAAGTGAGGTCATAGTTGGCAGGCATCTTAAAATGAAATGCCACGAACAAGGAATGTTTTTATTCTGTTGAATCGGCATCTCTGACCAATATATCACACACTTCCTGTAGAGGCCTGTGGCTGGCATGGAAATGCATGAGCTGTCAAACATATGCGGGGCCCCAATACAACATTACAGAAACTACCAAAGAGGGAGCAATTTTCTGTGTGTGTGTGTGTGTGTGTGTGTGTGTGTGTGTGTGTGTGTGTGTGTGTGTGTGAATGTGTTTGCAGGTTCATGTTGTTGGTTTACAATAACGGCGTCATTTCTTTCGCTTCCCATTGGTTGACAGAAGAGGGCTGAAGAGGGTGGAGGCTAAGTTATGATGGTGACAGGCAATCTGAACATACATGCCTACATACTCACATAAACAAACACTGAACCATGTCCAGACAGTCATTTCTTCAGTGTGGGCATAGCATCTAACTGATGTATGTAAACATTTAGGACTAGACCATGGTGCAGAACTTTGGACGAGAAACATACGGAGGCTAAAATGTGTTGCATATGAGACCATAAAACAAACACAATCAATGTATTCGACTAAATAATCTATTTCTGTTGGGTAGGTCAACGCAAATCCACTATGCCACATACAGTAGCTCCGTGGAAGCCTCATAATGACCCTTTATTTGAATCAGGTGTGCTGGAGCAGGGAAACATTGAAAACTGTCAGGACAGCGGACCTCGAGGACCAGGATTGGTGATCCCTAGTCTATGGGTAGCGTACTTCTAAATAACAACAACACGACAACATGATGGGGTCAAACCTTAAAATATGAAGCTTAGACTTAAGTGTTCTATTGGCATAAGTAATGACAGCATAAACATGTAAAAACCCTGAAAAGACAGCACTTTCACAAGGACAGAGAGGAGAAATCCTACTGGATGTGAAGGAGGACAGAGAGGGAGTGAGAGATGAGGCTGGGAGAACTGAGAGTGTGTTGATGTGAGCTGGTGGAACAGCTGAAGTCAGGTCTGGTAGGAGCCCAGAGAAACAGTGAGAGTTGTCTCATACTGGATGTTCTACAGTAAGTCATGCAGGGTTTTCAGATGAACCATACATCCGAACAAATCAACACAAAGAACTCTACAAGTCAGACCTACTCAGCCTTAAATACCTGGTATGGAAAAACGTTGACGACGTCAATCTTTAACTCTACTGTACAGTTAACACACACACACACACCTCAGTGGTAAAACATCAGATGTGTTTCTAAGATGGAATCAGCACAAGCTAGACAGCTGTGGGTAGAATGTCCGCTTGCCTGAATTTGAAGTAAGGCTGCGATCGGAAAAACTGAGTTGGAGAATACTGAGAGTGTTTAATAATGACCAAATATACTGAACAAATATGAGCACAGGTGCCTAAAGAGGAAACACAGGAAAAAAGTTCAACGAAACCTCAACATTTTAGAACTTTCAAAGTAGGAGTAAGACTTAGGGCAGATATTCTCATCTAAAATAAGGTTCAGCGTCAAATCATGTACAATATGCCTGGTAATACAAAACTATCAATTATGTCTAGTAATTTAAAGAAACTAAAAGTATCTATAAAATAATATTATGATATATTTTTTAAGCATCCTCAAGGCTAATGCTATGAAGGGGATCTACCTTTTTCAGATATTCTGGAAGCTCTTGACCACAGTGGTCAAATGGAAATTACAGTTCCATGTACCAAGGTTAAGCCTGCTGTCAGTAACACTATAAATAAGTATTCATGTTTGATTGCATGTTGCCTGTACAGTACAGACAATACAGTACAGTCAGGGTTAGACTGTGGCTCTTTGACTGTGGTACTTGTGTTATGGTAACATGCTAGCTGTGTAGCATTGTAACAATGGAATCCTTCTAGTTGTGTCAAGTGGTATGATGACACCATGCCAACTCACAGTAAAGAGGTTGTGTATTGGATTCCTGGATGGGGACCTGTTTACTACATAAGAGGCTTACCTCTGGGAATCGTGCTAGCATGGTTAATATGCTTGTTGGGTAACATAACCAGAATGTAATCATTCTAGTAAAATGCTGACAGGAAAGGTATAGTAACAGGTATACGTAGGTATAAGTATAGTAGGTGATGCAGAATAATGGAGATGAGTACTAATAGTGTGACTGTGCTACACGGAGAGTTTAGCTCTGTAAAAAACATGGTAATGTTTCAGGCTGCTTGTACGAAAGGCAGGCAGCACTGATCATTTGTCTGCTGGCTTGTCCAGATGTTGTACAGTGCATACCCAGCAGCCACCTATAAAAACATGGGTACAGTTATACTAAAATACAAGTGCGGGAGAATTTGCACTGCAGATTAACTTACACAGTTCTCCTATTCCAAACATTGTCTGATTGTCTTTAACCAGCACCATGTGCACACCTGTGCAAGTGAAAGGTAAAAGTTGACAGAATGTCTGGACTGTTTTGTTGTAAATGTCCAGGTGATTTGGAAACTCGCTGTAGAACAAGATGTGATTTTCTGGGTCTGAAGGCAACCTAAGCTTTACTCCTGTCATCAGATCATAGTTCTTCCATAATAATGTTGCGTCAGTCCCAACATCTATATTCTCTTCCTACCATAAGTATTGTTGTTTTGTCAGCACACGCTGAGAACTCAGACCACAGAACTCCAAGTTTGGGTTCTACTTCAAAGGAACAGTGTTGTGTCCACAAGTCTAATGACCCACTAGCCCACAACATCATACTTGTTCTTCTCTCACCTCTGATCCATTATCCCAAAACACAACCCAGACAAAACATACCAATTTACTACACAGGTTTTCACCTCACAAAAACCTCAACCTCAAGTGAAAACAGACAGAAAAGGGGAGGTTTTCCCACCCAGCAAGGGGTCTAACCACAACTCATAAAGACGAGTGTCTCCTGCTAACACCAGCTAACACCCTTCTGGGTCTGACTTCCCCAGATGGGGCAGAGTGGTCGTCCTGTGGGCCATGAAATGACTGGAATGTGTTGATGTGAACATCCTTGGAGAGCACAGAAACAGCCTTGAAGTGGTTTTCGGGGGAACAGTAAAAACAGCAGAGTTGGAGCTGTAGTTAGGCAAATGTTGCCTCGCATGAAAACAATACCTTGAAGATTAAGGAAGAGAAACAAAGAAGGGAGAGAGGAACAACATCAAAAACATTTCTCCCTCTCTAGAACCTTCAGCAGACCATACAAGGTTCTTCCTCCTGCAAACCACCTTCTCTGAGATTCCAGAGTTTGCTTTGATTGGTCCTCAGCCTTGTGGAGTTTTCCAACACCTCTCAGTGTTCCAGCCGCACACCTGCTGCCCTTCTCTTCCCCTCCTTCTTCTATGGTGCCTCTTTCCTGCTCAGCAGGAATGTGTAGACCTGCATGTTCTGGGGTCTTCAAACTTCCCTGCTCCAGTGAAGCACACTCCAAACAGGACAGACCTCCTACCAGGACCTGAGGACACTGATCTATGCCCAGCAGTTCCTTGTCCAGGTCCAAACCTTTTCCTAGCTGGAGATCAGTCTAACTAACCCCTAATCAGTATACAAGGAGCATACCCATCATGCATTGCCTGTAAACAATCTTTACTACACTTTCCAGAGGTTTATGGCACCTCCTAAATATCCATTACCATGTGATTTGCCCCCGTTCTTCCTGTGATGAAAGAGAGACCTCTCACTTCACAACCTTGCATACCCCTTCAAAACATACCAACATGATTTTACCCATACTTATAGAGTGGTTGATCCACTTAGCTAGTTTTTTAAGCAACATGCTAAACCACTCCTTTAAGGCTTCCTTTTCATGCAATGTTGACAGAAGCTTAGAATGTAGCATTAACCTTTCAGTGCGGTTTGTGCAACATAAAAACGACCGTAGGCAGATGCATGGTTTGCACGTCCACACGGCCTAGGAGAAATATGAGGCCGCTCCGTGTTCAAAGCCAAGCCCAAGTCTGACATCCAAGAACAACACAGACGCGCTCGCTCAGAATCCTGCCCAGCGCAGCCGAAAAACTGGGCTGTCTGCACATTTAGGTGCCGGTGGACTTTCAAGTCCCCAGCATGATCTAGTACCAGCCTGAATCCCACACTGTGGCACAACACTGGACTGCTGCCTGGCAGGATTGTGGGCTGCAGGTTTCCACACAGAGGTGATATTCTCTTACCTTTCATGGCGAACTTCTTTGGGATGCCTGATCAGGATGTAAACAGATTCCAACCAAAACGCTCTTTGGGCTTTGAGTCCACTTCACTTACTGTTGGTGTCCTGAAGGAGAACAAAGCAACTAATTCAACTGACAGTTCACACATGTCCGTGTTAGGTCAGTTGTTTCCCATGACACAATGTAACTCAGGAGATGAAGCAGAGAAGTCATCATCAGACTTACTTGTTGCTTCCAGTTGCTTCCTTGCTGCTATACAGCGTGGCTTATATCTATACAGCTTGAGGAAGACTTCCTCATCAAACCCATGAAGTCAGTCTCTCTCACAGACACGCAAAACAGTTCACTACCGGTGCTGACAGAAACAGGAGGCTGTAAGTCCACTGGCACATGCAAAAACTGAGTATCTACCGAACGCACCACCGTCCCCAGGCTGCATGCTATGCTGGCTACACTACAGGCTGCTGCTTTTCAACATCCTGCCTTTTGTCTCCATGGCCAGAAGAAACTGATACCTTTGCAGAGAAACCATGAGGAGTTTAGAGAGAGGGGAGAGGGGGAGGGAGGGAGACACAAAGAGAAAGACAGAGAGAGAGAGAGATGGGAGGGATTGAAAACAAGGAAAATGAAAGAGGGTAGAGAGGGTAAAGGAGGGATTGGAGGAGAAAAGAGAGAGGGAGAGAGAAAAGAGAACAGGAAAGGAGGGCGGGTGGGTGGGTCCACATGACACAGAGTTAGGTCCGTGGTCCAGCCTAATTGCTAACAAATGTTTGAACGTTGCGGAATGGCCACCTTAAAAGTCTGTGGTCTCTGCTGTTTTAAAATGAAACGCTTTCCTCCAATCCACCCAGCTTACACATCGGATATTTTCCACTATTCAAACTAAATGAAAGGTAGCTACCTTACTCTCCTGTCAAAGAGCAGTATGTCTTCAGTGGAAGGTAACAGACCACTTTTAACAGCTGTGTAATTGGCTTACCACAAAGTACATCCACCATCTATTTGTCATGCTGTAAATCAGAAAGACTTATTAGAGCATGCTGGATGTTCAATTCAGTTTAAACATCATGGAACATTGTTAAATAACAGTTCATGCTCAATTTCCTTCCCTAAATTCTGCGTACCTGGTATAGGGTTAATTACCATGCAGACCATGTCTCTTTGATCCCTCAATACCATGCTGACCACAACACTATTCGCTTCATCCAAATTATAGTTCCTTCTCAACACAGGCAGACCACTGATGACATAAAACATGGAGCTCGAATCCATCTGCCTGCCATAAGCAAACCTTAGACTGTGCCAGCATTCATTAACCCCAAGTGATTAGTTGTCGCTGTGAAGCCTCGCCAGAGACCAAGAGATGGAGGAAGGCTGGGATTAGGAGACATGATGGGGGGCAGAACAGCCCTGCAGGACAGTGAGGTCAGGAGGGGAAGAGACACTGATAAGGGGTTAAGGTTTGTTTCTGCATGGAAAATGATCAAATCAAACAATTTCAGTGATTTCTTAAATATGATGGTAATTTAATCTCTAAATACAGTATATTAAATCAATCGCTTGGACCAGAACTCACATTTCCTACAGGAAATGCCAACTAATCAGCAAGTTTTACCTTTGCTAAGCTACCTCTGTACCCCTGCTGTCTCCAACTGTTAAAACCTGACTCTCCCTCACCTTCATACGAACTGATCCATGACCATGTCTCTTGACCTCAATGGTCCTGAACCATCCAGTCTAACGCTCTCACTCCTCTGTTTTGAAATCCAGTCCCGAGATTTACTAGGATAAATTTCACAACAACCATAAAAAACAACAAGAACTTGTTCCATCTAGTTCAGCTGTTTGTTTCTCGTCACAGATGGGTGATGATGTCACTCTCTGTTTGTCCACATCTTCTGCTGGTTCCCCCCCCCAGCCACGGGGGCGATGACCATGGACCAGAGACAAGACTGACTCATAAATCAGCAGGCTGATAAACAGGGCAGGACGCTCCAGGTTTCCATCTGCCCTCTGGAAGCGCTTCTGACAGCAGTTTGTTTCGTGAAAACACGGATCCCAGCTTGAATCAATTTGAAGAATCATTTCTTCAGAACACAAAGGGAGAGGAAGAGGGGGAGAGGAAGAGGAAGAGGGGGAGAGATTCTCTGGCTTTCTTGATCATCTTCATTC
Organism: Neosalanx taihuensis; assembly: GCA_030340665.1. Classification (NCBI taxonomy): domain Eukaryota; kingdom Metazoa; phylum Chordata; class Actinopteri; order Osmeriformes; family Salangidae; genus Neosalanx; species Neosalanx taihuensis. The sequence goes on along the minus strand of CM059299.1, from coordinate 791,819 downwards.
TTGTCCAATGACGTTTCTGTTGTTGTCCCCTTTGCAATGCTATGCCTGTCATATAAAGTCCCTTTATTTAATGTAAATGAGAGGATTGGAAAGAAGATCATTGCTTTTACAGAGGGCCCTGATTCAACAGATTCTTTCAGAAACACAGAGCTCAACAGGCTTGTTTGAGTTTGACTCAGAGATGATGACTGCTGTGGCCACTGATGAGCTTGCAGTTAGCCATGGCTGGAGTTATAAAGAGGCTATTTTTAAACTCAAATGGTTCTCTTTTACGAAATAGGCCTTGCCTGAGGGACAATAAGAAAGTAGGACAATGAGGTGGACTTGACGTATGCCTCTGGAAACCCTGTTTCAAAGAATCAGAATTCGTTTTTATTCGCCAATGAAGTTACACAGACATGGAATTTACCAGGGCGGGATGGAGCAAAGGAAAAACAAACGTGTCTTAAATAATATTAAAAATACAAGTAGGCAATAGCTATACATGGATAGGGGTATGTAAAAATGAGGAATAGTACAAAAGTATAGTATGAGTATGAGTGTATGAGTGTACGGGTGCAGTAGATTGGGTAAAGTGTGTGTGGGGGGGGGGTGTTCATGTGTTCTACAGGTTTCAGAGTTCCAGAGAAAATGATAATGAAACTGTCTGGGGCTGCAGTTGACCTTGGCCACACACAAACACACATGGGTAGAGAGGCAGGTTTGTATCTGCTGTGAGCTATGCAACCCTGTGGGGGAATGAAAAGATGACTTGTTTCAGAATACATCATCACAGTATAGTGTGCCATCTATCACAGCAGACAAGTTCAGAATTGGGGACATCAGAATATGCCAGGACATTTTATGCAGGACAGGATAGTTAGAGTTCACACTAGCAACAGCATTTTGGTACATACACAATACAGGGTCTATCTTGAATAGGAAAACATCTCAAATGCTACAGTTGTTTACAACAGGGTAGCGAATAAAGATGTAACCTCTCTCACTGGTTAGTTCATCATGACCTCTGACCTTTAGGCTTATTGGAAAACAATCTTTCTTCCGGTCAAAGTCTGATGACTTCTGGTGGTTTGACATGGTGGTCCAGAACCCAGAATGATCTTATGTAATCATCTTACATCACAGTGTGACAAAGCAAACAGGCAGGCAGGAAGGCAGGAACTTTAAAGCATGGATTTACCAGGGTAAAAAAAAAGGTTTTAACTCAGCAGGGCTTATGAACATTAACATTTCAAAACCTGTCATGTTCAGCAGGGTTCAACATGTACACAGATTCCTCTAAATTCCCGACATGGGCCTTATCAGGGTCCTTTGTTTGGGCAGAGAAAGTGAGTCAGTCTACCTCTAACAATAGGAATCTAGTTCAGGGTAAAAAGGTTTAAAATGAGAGGTTGCTGTTGATGATCCACAAATGATAACTGTCTGAACCTGCAGGGTGGCATGTTTGGGACAATGTTGTCATTTAGAAGTGTCTCCTTGTATGTAGACCGTGGATCCACTTTAAAACCACGATGCCAGAATGTTTACAAACCTTTTCATTTGTCTGACCCACCCAGTCTGTTTACTCAGAGAGAGAGAGAGAGAGAGAGAGAGAGAGAGAGAGAGAGGGAGAGATGTGGCTGACAGGCCAACACTGCCTCCTTATGGCATGATCACCACACAGCCCAGGGCAATGACGAGAAATGACACCATTTCTGGAAAGGTCTGTTAACTGCATTCTGTACGGGTGAATCACAGAGTCAACACCGCCTAGAGCAGCTGGATAAAAGAAGCAGAGCTTCATCCTTACTGAAGATCCAGGATCCACAGGAAGGTGAGTGGTCCTGTCAGAGACAAACTCCTCTGGTGCATTTCTTATTTCAAGGTAACATATATATATATATATATTTACATTTTATTTCTAGAGAAGGGTTAGGGATGATTGGATGCAGACCAGGATTTGGTTCATGTTACTTGTAATTAAGTTTGGGGTGTCTCATTTGAAGCATACTTGGTTTGATTCGTAAACATCTGGCAACAAATGAGTTTAGTCTCATCCCATCCTGTACTGTTACTATTATCAATAATAATGTTCACTCATCATGAGTGACCTTCAACTGGACCTTTTATTCTGTCAGCTGCGATATTTGACGCAATTATTATCACATACTGCTGCAAATTGCTATTGAAGTTAGCCATACGATTATTTAGTTCAATTATTGTAATACGCAATTGCATATTAATCATGAGAGCACATTGTGAGCACATTGAGAGCACAAAAGTAGGGATTTTACTGCAGTTTGTCAATAACAGGAACAGCTGCTTACTCACTGATCTTGTGATCTACTAACCAGCACAGGAAAAAAACAATCCCCTTTAATGCAGGACTCAGCTGCATGTTCTAGACTGTTTGAGTCTCTCTTGTGTGCAAACAGAATGATCCATGTTCAGTGAATAACCAGCAGTCACCTGATAACTGTTCCATTAAACATGTATGAGCAGAGATTCCTATCTTATGATACAACTTGATTCAGTGCAGTATAGGCTGGCCAAGAATTTGAGCCTCCATCCAGGTTCCATTTCTCTGACCACTTTCTTATGAGTCACTCTGTCCCGTTTCCAAATAGCAGCATGTGCATATATGTTGGCAAACTTTGGTGCTGCTATTAATGTGTGCCTATCAAGGTTTTGTTAAATCTGTGAGATTTACAGAATCAACCGTTTCAGAAAGGCTGTATTAGACATGGGAGACTGAGGGATTTATAAACAAGATAGATTAGTCTGGGAGAAAGAGATTGGTGGATGGATAGAGAGACTGCAGGAAGGAAAAAGTAAGATAAAGTGATATCTGATATTCATCATCTAATATTGTTTGAGGTAAATAGAATATCACTAATCAGATTAACCACGCTGATGCCCCAATTATCTCAATAGATCGAGTCCAAATTGAAAAGGTTTATCTATTCATCATCGTTTCCATTCAGAAGGGTATGGTGACTCTGCAATGCTGCTGATGCATGCAGGCTGTTTCTTGACCCAGACCACTGAACTACTGTGAAAACAATCCATTTCTTCAGGATCTTATACTGTACTTGTGAATATACACTGTTTGTACATGACTTTGGACTAAAGCATCTTATAAATGAACCAAATAGCAAAGATGTCCAATAGGATGTTTGGTAATTTGAGTCGTGTTCTAAGGTGTAAAAAAGTAAGGATCAGCATCACCAGGGCAGTGTAAAAACATGCTGCGTAGCTTTCTTTCTCTCCCCCCCACCCTGCATCCCTCCTCCCTCCCTCCAGCTCTCGTTTGGCAAAGCTTCCCCCTAGTGGACGTTCCCAACATCACAAAAACATTGAGGTCAGATGTGAGGAAGGAGGTCTCACATTTATTCATTTAGCGGACGCTTTTATCCAAAGCGACTTACAGTAAGTACAGGGACATTCTCCCTGAGGCAAGCAGGGTGAAGCGCCTTGCCCAAGGACACAAAGTCATGTAGCCACAGCCGGGGATCAATCTCACAACCTTCCGATCATGAGGCCAACGCCTTAACCATTGAGCCATCTGCCCCCCCACCCCTTGCAGTGACTTTATGTTTCCATTACACTTCTAGTTGTTGCACCCTAAGACTAAAACGCGCTGACTACTCGGAAAGGATTCCTGTTTTTAAGTCTCCTGTAGTTACCCCATTTTTTACGTTGGAGATGATATTTCAGTATTTCCGGGACGTAGTGATCACATCAAGGTGTGCAACTTCCTATTGAGACACCTCCTCTGTCTGTATGTATGTGTCAGGTTGTCCTTGGCCTGAACCTGACCAAGATGTTGATGATGATGATGATGATGATGAAGAGGAAGCTGCCTACCCGTCTGCTTGGCGTGGCCATGCTCTTGGTCTCCGCCCACTGTCTTCTGCCGCCGTCCAGCGAGGATCTGAAAGGTGAGTCAAACACACGCCAGCTGGCATTAAGCCCCACCCACTACAGATGAGCGGTCTCCAGGTGACCTCTTGAACTGACCTGTGTCTCTCCTGCTCGTCTCCTTATCAGAGATCTCCAAGCTGGGAGAAAAGTACCTGGACGAGCAGATCGATAACGCCATCAACGGGGTTAAGCAGATGAAGACGGTGATGGAGAAATCGGGAGAAGATCACAAGAACTTCCTCAGCGCCCTGGAGAAAACCAAACAGCAGAAAGATGTACAGTACATCAAATTTCCTTCAACTCGCAAGAAAAAACTAGGACTACAAAAACAAACATGCTCTGAATTAGAACAACTAGTTTTTTTCACTCACACTGCGTATTTCCCAGGATGCAATGCGTGATGCGCAGCAGATGGAGGAGAAGCTGAACGAGGAGCAGGAGGTGTGCAACGAGACCATGCAGGCTCTGTGGGAGGAGTGTAAGCCCTGTCTGAAGAACACCTGCGTCAAGTTCTACTCCAGGACCTGCAGTAGTGGAGCTGGCATGGTGGGCAGGCAGGTAGGTCCAGAAGACCACGTGTTTGGATCAAATTCAATATAAATAACATGCTTCCATTTAGAAGACATCATAATCACCATCATTGTGTCCTCTTCCTTTTGTAGTTGGAGAGGGTTCTTAATAGAACCTCTCCATTCTCCATCTGGATTAATGGTCAGAACATGGGTGTTCTGGAGCAGGAGGATCGGAGACAGAGCCAGGAGTTCCAGCACCTTGAGCAGCGTTTTTCAGATGTGGCAGAAGGTGTAGACAGCATCTTCCTGGACAGCATGAAGGTCTTTGACCACATGCGGTCCCTCAACCCCGGCCCCCTCTTCCCCAGCCCCTTCCGCATGCCCAGCCTCTGGCAAGGAGCTGACCATGGTCAAGTGGCTGCAGAATTGGACCTGGGACGTTCTCGTGTCAGACGCTCGCCATTTCAACGCCCCATGTTCCACGGGTTCCACGACATGTTCTTCCCCATGATGGACATGGCGAAGAACATCTTCGAATCCATGGGGCCCCTTGTGGACCCTGACAGCAACCTGGATGCCATTCCCTCAGAGGGTGAGTCCCAGACAGTGGGTTGTGTTGATGCGTGTGTTGTTATCCAGGATCGATAGATAGGTCTTTAACAACGAATGTGTCGCATTGTATTGACAAAGGCAAGACAATGCTTTGAAATGTGAATCTAACACGACTCGTTTCCCCCAGACGGCAGTGTGAATGAAGACGTGGTTCTGACTCGGCCCTTCGGCGACGGCCAGATGACCTGCAGAGAGATTCGCCGTAACTCCGCCGGCTGTATCAACTTACGCGAGGAGTGTGAGAAGTGCAAGGAGATCCAGTCCATTGGTAAACCGGAATTCTGTGTCTCAGAGCGGTTGATAAGGGTGCAACAGTGGGAGTCAGGTGGCTCAGTGTTTAAGGCATTGGACTCATGATCGGAAGGTTGTGAGTTCGATTCCTGGCTGTGGTTACTGTGTCCTTAGGCAAGGCACTTCACCCTACTTACCTCAGTGCTTGCCAGTGAAGAAACTCAAGCTTTAGATGCTGTTAACTGTAGGCAGAGAAAAACTTTTACAAAATCTGAGAGCTTGATACAGATCTGGCCATCAAGGTCCAGGCTGTGTCTGTGCTTTGGAGTCATTTAAAATATTCCTTTGTGCCCCTCAAGACTGCTCAGGTAAGAAGCCTCTGGAAGGTCCCCTGAAGAAGGAGCTGGAACAAGCCCTGGCCATGGCTGAGAAGTTCACCCAACAGTACAACTCCTTGCTGAGAGAATTTGAGGAAAAGATGCTGAACACCTCCTCCCTTCTGGATCTCTTCAACCACCAGTTTGGTTGGGTCTCCTCCCTCGCCAACAGCACCAAGACCAAGGATGGAATCTTCAGGGTTAAAGCGGTAAAATGAATTAAAAACATAATCAGAGAATGCCTGATGTTTGGCTAATTTGCATACTTAATCTTGTGCTTCTGTTTATTAAAGGCAGACTAAGGGGACTGCACGTCATTATCGTAGTGTAGTGTTTGTTGTCATGGTTCTCTCATTGACTTAAACACCCCCCCCCCCCCCCCCCCCCCCCCCCCCAACCAGGTGATCTCCCAGGACAAGGACGCAGGCGACTCAAATGACACCAGCGTGTCGGTCCAGCTGTTCGACGCCCCGCCCATGACCTTCTCTGTTCCCGGGGACATCACCTGGAGCGACCCCAAGTTCTCTGAGGTGGTAGCCCAGGAAGCCCTGGAGCGCTACAAGCAGACAACCATGTGAGTACCTGCTACCTTTTAACAAAGCCTTTGGCTTATTCTTATTCTTTTGGCTTATTGTGGTTCTACATATTTTTAATTAGCAGCCTTTCTTGTTTTTAACCTTTAGCACATGGAGATTTAGCTAAATATAAGTTGCATTGCAAATACAATTATTCTTATTTCTATTACGACTATAGAGGATGTATGTGTCTTTGATGGGATACTGGGCCCAGTAACAGCTGTAGTTGGAGATGTTCATGGTGTCGTTTGTTAGTCGCACAGCCTCGTATTTGCTATGCCAGGGGGATCCAATCCTGGTCCTCAAGGGCCACTGACCTGGCAGTTTTAGATATTTCCCTACTCTAGCACACCTACTTCTAATGTCGTTACCAACCATAACGACCAATAATTAGAATCAGGTGTGGTAAAGTAGGAACACATCTAAAAGAGATGGAGCAGGATTGGACAGCCCTGCTGAAGGATGATGTCTTTCCTTGCAGAGTTGCAGCATAGTGACCAGCGGAGGACAGAGGGCAGTGTCTGCCGAAGAAATACGCGCTGGGCCAAAAACACACAAATACACAAGTCTCCCAATCCCTGTCTTTGCAAGTAACATTAGAAGAATGTT